>JBAJNP010001117.1:0-25000 GCA_036877545.1 Yasuhikotakia modesta
CTATATGGTGCTTTTCAGGTTGTCTAATGATGAATGGCTGTTTCTGACCATTTCTGTCTGCTCACATGTAGCTTAAGTTTTACATTCCCTTCTTTAGGGTTACCACAGTGGTACCTTCTGCATGCCTTGCACAACCTAAGCAGTATACATTCCACAGCATCTGAAACCATACATTGTATCACAACTCCCGCATAATTTTATGCAGTGCAGATCGTCACATGAACATACATGTCTCTAGCACATGGCTTGTTCACACAAAACACTATTAAAAAACTACGACAGTTGGCCTGACTGAACTCATGTTTGGAGTGGTTTGTGTGGAGACCAATTTTAAGGAATGGCTGTATTTATTGGTGGTGTATATTTGGGTGTGTTGCAGTGTAATGACGAGGATGTTGGGGAATACATCTCCACTTTCTTCTGTAACTGCCATCTGTGTTTGGACATTACCAGCGGAGATCTGTATGCTGTATTGTTCAGATTGGTCTTCACTTAAATTAGGTGGCCCAGCCAAGTCTGTTAATTAGAAGTCCACATACGTTTGGCAATAAAGTGTATTATTGTTTTATTCCTTGGCCAGATTCTAGCACAGCAGCTGAATATTCAGGTCATCTGTGTGTATTTGGGTGTTTTTTCCGTGAGTGAGATGCTGGGGAGTCTCACCCCACATTTCCTTTTTATTATTGCCATCTGTGCTGGAACCTTAGATTTCCTCGGTGAAGTTCTTTCAGGGACTAACAGAGCTCTTTGGTTTCTCCTCAGTTGTTGGTCTTTCCTCACTGAACTGCTGGATAGGAGGTGTGGGGATTTACAGACTGGCCTGTACAGCTTTCTGTTAGTTAGCTATTACAGGATGGACTTGGGAATTGATGAAGAGAAGTTCAGCTGCTGTGGTTGTTCTGTGGGTCTAACTCTCACTGTTCTGAAATATCTAAACACATTAACATATAAAAGAGATTACAGAGTGATGGAGGGTTCTAGAACACAGACAGCGCTGTCATATTTCTGCACGTATTCCCTCACATTCATTAAGCAGACCTGAAGCAGACTGTGAACGTTTGGAGTATTTATAGCCGGTTTCATATGATAGCACAGGACTTAATTACTGCACCTCAGACCCTCTTCAGGAATGAGAAACTGAACTGAGGAATTAAAGGAGAGAGAGAGAGATCCTGGAGGAAGTGATAGTGAAATGGAAGAAGCTGGTGGAATAGAAGAAAAAAAGGAAGTGATAGTGGAATGGATGAAAAAGTTTTTAAGATGAAGAACAGAGAAGAGCAGCTGAAGAGACACAGTTCATCATTCACATGCTTGTTTTCAACAGACCATAATGTAAAAGCTAAAACAATACTAACCGATTTTAAACAAGCTTTCAAACTTCATTTAAATAAAAAAACACCATCCGCAGACAGTATTCAGCTAAACCAACACCTACTATCTTTTTCCAGAGTCCTAAATAGCTAGTTCGGCTGATTTCAACAGGAAATTTAATAAACAGATTTTCCTCCTTTCATGAAATTTATCGTGAGGGCAACTAATAAAACATTAATAAGAAAATGATTCACCCAGACTTTCAAAGCAGCTTCATAAAAACTTCAAAACCCCTCACAACCAGAAACAACAACGGTCACAGAACAAATGGTCACTGTTGAATTCACGTGTACCGTGTCTGTCTGTAGCTACAAACCCGGGGTCAGTCTGAACTGTCGACGGGAGCCTGGAACAGAGACCTGCACCCAATCAGAACCACCTCTGAACACCTTTAAGCTCTTCTTCTTCTCAAACAGCCCTGATGAAACACTTTCACACATGTAAAGTCTTTACACTAATGTCCTGAAACATGGGGAGATTTTAGAGAACGACACTGGGTCTCCATCATCTTGGTCTCTCATCTGAGCAGAAACAGTAACGTGATTCTCCCTCAGCACTGTAACGTCTGAGGCAGCGGTGCCACCACACAGCCATGAAGACTTCTGAGTAAAGCTCAAATACTGGAGTGGTTTTCCATTTGTGGCAATATTCCTGATGCTCTCTCCAGGTAATTTCTGAAGATGATGAGTTTCTAGTTTGTAATAATACATTATAAAACAGGTCGCACCTTCGCCCCTTCTCTGTTCACACTCATACCATAGCCTGATAAAATGGAGTCTGGTCTAGTTCATTCACTCTCAGTAAAAGCAGCTGTACATCATAACCCAAACCTTACACACGCTCCACGGGCCATATCGGTCCTCCCGCACAATACCTTCCAAATATAATACTGTCTGTGCTGCTGGCACTCAGAGTATTGATCCAAATTTATATGTCCACCAAGATTTGTCCTCCTGCTAGTACTAGCAGATAAAATGCTGAATTATATCTTCTCTGCTTAGAAACAAAAGGACTAAACAAAGAACGACTCACAATGAGACAAGATGAGAGGAGACGAGATGAGACAAATCATAAATATAGGGAAAGACAAAACAAGAACAAAGGAGAAGATACAAGAATAGATGCTATGAGAAGACACAAGAAGATAGGAGAATAAAAAGGTGATAAGAAGTAGATGAGACAACATGGGAAGAGATGAGACAAGTGAAGAGAAGACATGAGACAAAGGGAGAAGAGATCATTTAGTCCCTGAGGAAGGACAGAAGACAGAGTGAGGCAGCAGATCAGAGTGAATCAAGTGAAGGGGACACGACTACAAAAGGAGGGATGGATGAGAGGAAGAAGTTCACAGAGGTTGGTGGCTTCCCTCTGATCCTCCGTTCTGTGCTTCTGAGGGTGCGAGCTTCTAATGAGCTCGTCTGCTGCTTTCCTCATAATCTGCTGTACGCTTTATAACAAACATCAAACACACCCCCGCGCACGCGCACACACACACTCACACACACCTCTGGCACCAGTCCTATGCGCCGAGAAAACATTGTTCTTTAATCTTTCTATTTATCGCCGGTCTTCCGTCCCAGAGGTTAACCCATCATTTCACACACACTGTCAGTCTCAAACTACAGCCCATGAGATAAACATTAAACAAGGACAGAAAGATGTTCAGAGCAGGAGAGAGCCAGAGAAAGTGACACAGGTGAGGTGTATAAAAACAGACACTATAAAAAGTACTATATATTTTTACACGCCTCTCTGAAGTTGCTACATATGGTGAATATTTCAACTGCTAAACTGCACCGTACATTTCATTGTTCTAGACGACTGCTTTCCGGTGCAGTTTGGCTAGTCTCTTAAATCTCTAAGGTATAAAATAATTTCAAATCAATATTTCATTTCAAGTCCAAATCGTGCATGTACTACAACACAGAAAAAACGCAATCTCTCTCTCCAAACACAGTCCAAGAAAGGAAATAAATGTGTAGTCGAACAGCAATATATTACTATGTAAGGTTTGTAAACACATTAAAATAAGAATTATTTTAACATAAATTTATTCAGCACACTTCAAGAAACCAGCACATTAACTGACCCATCCAATTTTCAAATGCAACTGAGTGCAATTTTAAACTAGTAGCCCAACAGCAATAAACAGTGAATGTTCACTGATGCTGTACAGTGTGTCTCTAGAAGAAAAGCCCAGATGACAAATGTCTCTCCAAACAAACCGTAAACACAAGCAATAAATAAAAAAAATGTCATTCATGTGAAATTTGCCATCAATCACAATATGGGAATGTGTGTGTGTGAGTGTGTGTGTGTGAGTAAGTGTGTGTGTGTAAGAGCTGTGCCAGACTGTCGAGTGTGTTTGGGGATGTGATTATCTCTTCACACAACTGAGACCACAAAAAACAGAAAGAAAAAAGAATAGCGAAAAATGAAAGTGAAAAGCACTACAGTCAAGATAAAAAATGAGGGAAGAAAAAATGGGTTTTGACTGTGTAAACTCAAAAGAGAGTCTTAATTTGTGCCTGCTGGTGAATCAGGAAACTCATTATATCTGTCATATTAACAAAGGAATAAATAGGCATTTCTCAGAAGAAAGGAAACCATGACAGACACATACACAGTACAAGAGAGAGACGGAGAGAGAGATGGAGAGAGAGAATAAATAACAAACGTCAAAACATATTATTCTTTCAGAGTTGGTGAGCGGGGGATGAATTCAATTCTGCGTTATAGTTCGCAAACATTTTATTTTTAAAACCTGCAGAGCAAATAAATAAATGAAGACAAAACAGAATTAAAAACTAAAAGTGTATCGCGAGCACACCAAACCCACCTCTGCTTGAAAAGGTGGTCCGGTTCTGTTCATGAGAACTTCTGTAACGCTAACAATTGGTATGACAGCAATCCGCTCTAACTCGGGGAAGTGTAGCGCTTTTGATGATGTATAATTTGCATGCCCACGGTCACACTTATTACAGTGTAATGCATTTCTCATGGCTGCTCGTCTCAGGATAAAAAGCATTCGGAGAGCAGCTCTCGTTCCCTCACATCGATGAATTCTGGCTTGGTCTGGTATCGAACTCTTTAAAGCTTACATTTAGTATTACACTTTAAAGAGTATTATGACATTTTATTTCTCTTTAGAAAAAAAAATAATTACTCAATCACTTAAAAAGATGACACGACACGCAGAGGAAACAAATGATCAGATTCACTCTTCATGTCATAAAAACAGTCGTTTGGTGTCTGTAACACTACAGATTTGCTGATCTGCATTAACTGTCCTAAGGACTGACTGTGACCTTCTGGGTAACTGAACATGTGAGGTTGTGCTAGGACAAAAACTCATTTGTTGGGTTCATCATATGTCCTTGAAACCACAATCCTATATTACCGGTCCTGAATGGTACTCTAAATCAGTATTACAAATTACAGCGTTTTCAACCTAATAATAAGACAAAGAAGTCTGGATGGTGTAATATTTACACTGGATCTTTGTAGTATAGATAGGAAGTATGCAGTACGCACATAATAATGCAGCAGTCCCAGTGGATAGCTGAACACTAGAGAAATTAGTGGAAAAATTGATTATAGACTCACACGCTCCAAAATTCCTGTTCATCCAACAGCAATAAGTCCCAATTATACCAGTGAAAATAAAGCGGAACACAGTTCTGCTTGAGAATGTCTTGTTTACTTGCTACTTAATGCCTCAAACAAAACAAAGTTTGTTTTAAAGATGCAAATCCACTTGCTAGTTTCTCCTCAGAATCGTTCACTGTAGCAACTTGATACCTTGTAAACATCTGTTTCTGTCCATGGACCAATAAAAATGCATGTTTAAAGTCAGCCAATGGAATTAAAGCCGGTCAGACTGTATTGGGTGCATAAGTCTTAAAAATGTCATTAAATGAATGTCTGACCAACAGACAGATCTCTCACAGAACACACCTCCATATCATTTCATCCTTTTCTGCTTCTGGTAGCACTTGTTGATAATCAGAGGTTTCCCTCACTGTCCATACTGACCCAGGATAACAATAACCCCATCCGCACTGATCCGGGGTCAGATTAACCTCCAACCGCTCTCATCCGCTGCTCTAATCTAATAAACCCAGAGCCAAACTGACCCAGAGAGCAATTCCTCTCCAATGCGTTTTCTCAAAAGTGCCCCGTGTCGTTTATTCCCTCATAACCGCCAATGGAGAAGCACATAATTCAGTTGTGTGGAAACCAGAGAGTTATCGAGCCACTTTCAGACAATAGCTCATTCTTTTTAAAACTCCAATTAATTTCCTTCTGGCAATAAAACTCACATCTTCATGCATGACACTGACTCTCATGATTTAATGTTTCATGGATTTCCAGAAAGCTGCAGAAGCCGCAATTAATTTCATGTAACTTTGTAATATTGCGATAATTTGGGCTCTTGAGTTAATGTCTCTTAAAACGCTCTTGTACCATTTGCAATTAAGTTCCCAATTAAGAATGTTTACATGATGGAATTCTGGAGTAACGGCAATTTACTTCAGATCCCACTAATTAAACCAGGAGCTGGAATAACATGATTTGGCTTTATTGATCATTTGATGGCTTTTGGCTGCGGGTCTGATTGTGTTATGACTTCATTTGCTTTTTAATCTTTTGATATCAGCTTTAGTTTTAACTGAAAGGCTGAATGCAGACGCGCAGCTCATTCATTATTCTGTCATCTATGGAAAGTGCCGGATTTTTGTTTTTACTGCTCATTTTCATTAAATCTGCATAATTTCTATCATCAGCAGCAATGTGTAATTAAAGTGTAATTAAAATTGCCCAAATGAAAGTTTGATCATGAAGGGTTTGAAGTGGAAATCAGCTGACCTGTTGTGCACATGAAGTCAGGACCTGAACAATTACCACTCATTTCATCCGTGTGTGTGTGTGAGTGTGTGTGTGTGTGGTAACAGCATCACTTCTGCTTTACATGCTCAGATTACTGTCGCTCAGTTTATACTGAATGCGGAAACATTGAATGATGTTGATGCTGAACTCTGATTGATCTGAGAAACCTCAGGAATCATAGTTCTGCATTTCAGCTGTTGATAATCTGAACCAGTGATGCCTGGTTTGCAAATGAATCTCTATTTGTGCTTTTCAAAGAATTCACAAAAACGTTAGCGCTACATCCTTCCAAAAACGTACATCAACCAGACTTTAACATAAAAATAGAAAAGAATACATTCATTACGCTTATATTATTACATACTGATAACAGATCATTGGTTAATGTTATTTGTGACAGTTATGTAGTGCTACAGAAAGAATGTTCTGATAACATAAAAACAACATTCAGTACACAATGGTTAGGAGCAGCAGAGTGATGGCTGCAGGAACTGAAGGAATAAGGTTTGCTGTTTCTGTCAGTTAGATTTCTTACTCTGCAAACAAGCATTGTTATTATTTTGGTGAAAGAGCTGCAGGTTCGGTCGAGTCGAGTGACAGTCTGGAGCAACAGCAATAATGACTGCAGCGCTGTGTGTGTGTGTCTCAGCAGTATCGTTTATATTAAAACAAGCAGCTGTATGAAAGAGCTTATTAAAACTTCAAACCTGTACGCAAACACAATATATAGAGTGAGAGACAGAGAGACAGTGACGGCACAGATGGATGTTGAGCTGTGGTGTGAGTGCAGTGACTGCTGCCGTCAGACAGAGGGAACAGGACAGATCACGCGTTACAGCGTTACAGACTGACAGTCAGGTAATCACATCGTACAGTAACATTCGGTTCATAAATTTACATTAAAGCGGCAAACATTCAACAAAACTACTGAACATTCAGTAAATCTGTGGATTTCATTTACTTCTTTCTTTAATATCACTTTGTTTTAGCTAGAATTTAGTAAACTATTTTTAATACATCACAATTTCTTTGTCCATACAATGTTTTACTCTGTTTCTCCAGTTCAGTGTCTGGGACATGGACAATTGAAATCAAACTTTCTTTTGCAAATGTTGCAAGAGAATTCTTAAATTTTGTTCAAGAATTTTAATACAAGATCAAACGTTTAAAGTAATGTCATATATGCTTAAGATCACACCTCTCTCTCTCTCTCTCTCTCTCAGCATCCCCAATAATGTTTCACATTCAAGCCTCTTTCCTCCTACACTCATCCAGATCTCTCATCCTCTCATCTTTCCATCCCTAATCCAGCCCACTCCTTCTCCAATCACACATATCCAATCCATCTTTCATTCGTTCTGTCCCTGCATACTTGCACATCCCTGCATCGATCCGTCTGTCATTTCATTTTCCCTCCATCCTCATCTGGTCGGAGTGTGTGAATATTTACCTTCTCTCATGTGGAATTATTCCCTCATAATGTTTTTATTGGCAGTTAAAAAAGCTGTCTGCACAATCTTTTTTTCAGTATTTGCTTAATTCTCACCTCGGATAGCACAATTTAATGAAATCTGAAATATAAAAAGGAATCTTATTAGAGCAAGAACAAACAATGCTAAAATCCACTGACACTTCAAGCGATTACATAATGTAAGCCTTTTTTCTTCTTTCTCAAGGGTAGAATGACTTTTGATGGGTTCTATGTAAAGCTACTTAATTAGCAGATAAATCCACACACACACACACACAGTCTCTCAAAACTACATACACACATAGCCACACACACGGTCTTACAAAACTACATACACACATAAACAGACATACACACACATACACATTTTATATTAATGCTCTTAGTATTAAGTAACAGAATAGTATTAATCTTTCAATAAACTATATAAACAGTTTAAATATTTTAATGAATTTAATAATATCAGTATCTATTAAGCGTCCATTTCAAGTTTTTTTTTCTTGAAAACTCTCAAAACAAACTACTTTCCTATTTTAACTACTTTAAAAATAAAAGGAGGATTTTGCTCAAGTAGTTTAATTATAATTCTGCCGGTATATCACTGATCCACGATGCAAAACGTTTGAGAAGATGAGCTGATGCGAATCCTCTCAACAAACTACATTCATTTGTGTCTTATCAAATGTTAACGTTTGTTCTGTGTGTGATAACACTTACTGAGTAATCAAAAATAAGCAATTAATCTATCAGAAACCAAAAGGACAAAATAATTGCAAGATTCTCAAACTGTTTTGTTGACACCACTCAAATTTTTGACATATGCAAACAACTGTAAGAAAAGACACC
Organism: Yasuhikotakia modesta; assembly: GCA_036877545.1. Classification (NCBI taxonomy): domain Eukaryota; kingdom Metazoa; phylum Chordata; class Actinopteri; order Cypriniformes; family Botiidae; genus Yasuhikotakia; species Yasuhikotakia modesta. The sequence continues at coordinate 8,579 of JBAJNP010001117.1, forward strand.
AACACAATCACAACACACCATCACAACACCATCACAGCAGTAATTCAAAGTGATGAGTCCAGATTACCCTGATTCATTTCACTACAAGTGTGTGTGTGTGTGTGCGTGTGCGTGTGTGTGCGTGTGCGTGTGTGTCCACAACCCCCCGCTGTTGACACTCACCAACTATATTAATCAAACTGCCAGCCTTCAATCCAATTACATTAATCTGTTTTACCTGTACACACAACAGCTTACCCACCATGCTGGTTCCAGACTAACTCCAGTACATACCACTGCTGTCAGGCAAACCACAAGGGTCTGACAGAAAACAGAACAGGGTGAGATGAAGACGTGTCATGCTTTTAACTCAGTTACAATCTTAAAGCCCATTCAACATGTGCAGATCCATCAGAAATCTTGCAGAAATTTGGTGTGTTGGTTTTACTTTCACGTTGTCAAATTACTGCTACACGCTTTGTTGTTGACTTTGTGGCACAACATTTAGTAAAACAACAGTCTAAAGGTAGGGTAGGAATTTGTATACAAGCTAGCAATAACAAGCTAGTTATAAAAGCATAAGATTCTGCCTTCTATTCAGAGGGCTCTCCAAAGCCACGCCTCCTCCAAAGCCACGCCTCCTCCAAAGCCACAAGAATTCAGGGCGGGGTATGAAGAAACATGCACATACACCTTCCACATATGACATATACTGTATACTCATATAAACACTTAGCGATTGCTATCAGGGTGAGACTATTAATCAACAACAATACATGTTTCTGATCACCTACCTTCCTTTGGGAAATATACTTACAGGTCAGATGTTATGTTATAAAAACCTAATGTGACAGTTAGTCTTGTGTGTTCAGTTCACAGACCAGACCTCATGTTCAGCACATTTCAGTGCTCCATCCTCCTACCTGTCTGACTGAGATGTTAAACTGCATTAAACCAGTCATGAATATGCAGCTTAATCACACAGCTCTAAAAGCTGAACACACTCAATACATGCAGCAACACTCCAGTCAGTGCATAACAAACATCAGTATAAAGCATTGTGACACATTCACACCGTAGGGTTTTGTTCTGGTTTATTCCTCTTAAACTCCTCCAGAGTTCTGCTTATAGGCAGCTGAACGGTGATCTGTCATTACAACACTACAATTCCCAGAGTCCCACATTACAACGCTACAATTTCAACACTGTGTGTTGTGTATGTACAGCATTATGAATGTGTTACTTATTTGTCACACACATAAAATAAAGACACATGATGTGCTAAGAATTAGTGACCTAAACAGAGCTGGTAAGATAAACTTGTGATTATAGGAAACTAACAGTGTTTTTAGAAAACAAAGTCCTGATCAAGAATTATTTGCTTATTCTGCAAAGTTTGATTCCAATAAAACACTCTTGTGAAGAATTCACCTACAGATGGTTTTCAGGTATTTTTCCCTGCCAAAATATTTCCAGCTCAGCGTAATATGCAGAAAATCTCCCCTGACAGCCAAACTGTTCTTTGTTCTACTTTGCAATGCGTTTTAAAAAACAGATCAAAATCATCATGATAGCCTGTCAAGTAGTAATTTATACTCCGTCCGTTTCTCACATAAAACGACAGTTACACAGGTAGCCTAAATTTACTTACAGTGCCTCATTTTATTTTTTACCACAAGTCTCACCACAAATGATGACGTTTGGAGCCGACAGAAGCCTGTGCTGACAGTGACGCCTTTCTTGGCAAATGTTTTACAGCCTCAATAAGATTAAAATTAGGGGTCCTGTGGTAGTTTGGGGCTCATCAGTGCGACTGACGCAAATGTGATAAATTTGAGAATAGTGCAAACAAAAAAAGTGATGAAAAATGGCATTAAAATATTCAAATATCACAAGACACTTAGGAGAGTCACAAGTTCACAAGACATGTCCTACAAAACAACCGCAGCTTTATGTTCTATCTTTAGAAAGGAGAATGCTCATCTGGTGTGTGTGTGCGTGCATGTGTGTGTGTTGTGAGGGACTGAGCTCAACTCAGACAATATGGAAAGGTTAAAAGTAAACTGTGCAATTTTTCCTGCAATTTTCCTGTTCTGTGTGATTTGCCGCTGCTCACACGCAGAGTTATTAAAACTGTGAGGAAACCATGTCAGATTTTATGAGTTTGATTCTTGCAATATTAATAGTTCATCTGTTTCAGGAAATAATACATTATATTGCACGGCTGCCTTTTAAATACAAACAAAAAATTGTAACAAAATTTTTCTTTAACTATTAATGTATTTTATATGTGGGCAGATTTCCAGGCTACAGGATAGTCCCGCTTCCAAAAATATTATCCCACCACAACACACACCTCCAGAGTGTGTGTTACATTTGTAATTTTGCTCAGATGTTACTAGTTATTACTCTCCTCTTCTATCGTGTCCTTGTGTCATCCAACAGGTCAACTACTGTCATGGGCGAGCAACGGTTATAAAACACAGTTAACTAAACTGTTAAATAAACTAAACATTTTCATAGCTGTACTTGAAAGACAAGCGAACCACAGCTTCCTGCATTCACGTTGTGTGAATTCTTTGTTGTAAAAATCCTCATTTATCAGTTGTTTGGATAATATAAATAAATTATTTCCATGTCTGACTATTGTTCACTGTTGTCTTTTAGTGTGTGACTCAAAGTTCAAGCACAGTAGGACTTCAGATTGATGATGTGTATCTGCGTAAGCCCCCATTATCTTCAGACATCACTACTGAAACCCCCCATCTCCCGACAATGGCTTAAATAATACATAAGAGCCGTGAAGGTTCTGCGCTGCTGCTTGTTCTTTGTGATCTGTGAGTATTACTCACCTCAAACGGTCATGTGTCCTCAGACATCTCAACACAAACCTCTTACAAATCACTTACATTAACATTCATACAAACTCTATTACATACACCGTCCGTGTTATTGTACATTTAATAAAAGTCATATGCTGCTGTGATTTCAAGCAGGTTTCTAAATAATAACTTCAGCCATTGATACATTGTGTCAAAGCTGAGATCTAAATATTAGCAACAACCAATTTGTGAACAAACTTTTGATCATTGTTTTGGATGAATCAGGCTAGTTTAATAACAGTTCAGTTTGAGTCATTTGTTGAGTCAAATTGGACTAAATTGGAATGAGCAGTTCTTCAGTTAACCACCTACTCAAGTCTGTCTGACTAGTTTTGTTTTTTTAATGAACAACTGAGAGAATTGAGTCTCTTACAGTCCCATCATGACCTGAGAGTTTATTTTATCTTACAGTAGTTGTGTAATGATGTTTCAATGCTTTGGTTCAGCACACATTGTGGTTTTGATGTTACCAACAGCAATGTTAAAGAACACTAGATTCACTTTTAACTGCATAATAACAATAATAATGATACTTGAAGACTGTAACTTCACCATCACCATCAGAAGGTTGTCAGCTCAAAACTGCTATTTTATCAATAAATGCAGTAAATCTGGTGTGTACTTCCTATGCTACTGTACAACTTCCTATGCTACTGTACAACTTCCTATGCTACTGTATTACTTTCTGTACTACTGTACTTCCATTAGCCACTAAACAATTTTGTATGCTACTGCATTTCCTATGCTACTGTATTTCCTATATTACTGTATTTCCAATGTTAGTGTACTACTTCCTATGCTACTGTACTTCCTATATTACTGTACTATTTCCAATGCTACTGTACTTCAAGAAGCATCTTGTGCACAGGTGTAAAATGTTACAGAAAATGCATAACATGTTTGTCAGGCATGGGCTGCAGCTCACAGGTAAGGGACTCATTCAAGGTCAGGCCCACAGCACCACACAGTTTTCCCCTTTGCCCCAGTGTTTCTTTTCATTTCACCTTCTAGCTCAGCCCTTATTTTTTATTTATGAATATCTTGTGTCTGCAGTCTCTCCTGATGTTTCAGTGTGCAGCAACGCTCACAGAGGAAGACATAAAAACTCTGTATTAAGTCGACATAAATCAGAATTTGCAACCCATTGAACGTCCATATTGGGACATAATTCTGGGCAAACGGCATGTGGAATGAGATCATAGATGAGATAATGTTGGAGATGTTGGAGGGATAAAATACTTCAAAGTTGCCTTTTAAGTTTCATCCAATAGCATAACTGTCATTATACACTGCAAATAAGTATTGTGTCTTACTGTAGAAACTGTGTACAGGCTGTTGCTGTAGGTTTGCACTGTAAAAATAACAGTAATTCTTAATTAATTTTAAAAGTACTTTAAGTAATATAACAAAAGCTGAACCTAATTTAACATCACAACTGATTCATTCACTCATCCTGGATGATTATATAGACAGAATCAAATAAATAATTCAGCAGTACGTACACAGCACACACAACCATCCCACATTCATCAGACCTTCTGAATGCCTCTATAATGCCAACCCAGATTTGACTTTGAACAGAAGTCACACCAGGAACACAAAGCTGATTGCACCGCATTCTGAAAGATTCAAAAGAAACTGAATTATATATAATAAATTATACAACAAACACTTGGAAACTAAACACCCTGAAGGCTTTATTTTCCACTAATGGGCTGACTGTGCATTTCAGTTAATTTCAGTTATTTATTTGTAAGATATGCTGAATTTTAATGTAGATTCATCTGAGCATACAGTGAAATACAGTGAAATACAGTTCCATATAGGCAGGGAAAGACCTCACTGTCAGGGGTCCCCACTCCCACCATATGATGCCAAGATGCATATGCAAAATATTTTTCTTGGCTCATGACACCGTGTGGCAACTGGCCCATCAATTCTATACTTACATAAGCAAATTTAAAAGGATAATTTAGAAAAAATGTACAATTTTTAGGAAAATGTGATGCATCACGCTGTAAAATGTGATGCATCATACTGTGAAATGTGATTCATTATACTGTGAAATGTGATGTATCACGCTGTTAAATGTGATGTATTATACTGTGATGTGATGTATTATACTGTGAAATGTGATGTATTATACTGTAAAAATCTTAACATCAGCTGAAATCGTGCAGGCAGACAAAATCATATAAGCAGATTCATAAGTTTAAATCTCAAACAAACAAAAAATGCAGCGCTATCATTGCAAAAATCATGGGTAACAATGAAAAACAGACGAATCACGATGAAGCACTTTAAATGTACTGCTGGCTCTGAATGCAGTGATGAGGAATACAGCTTACAGACACAAAAACATAATTGAACGAATCCGACCATTCTTAAAATATTCATTCATTTGTCTCATTTAATCCTAAATGGGCTAAAACACACACTTACTCTTTCTCTCAGAATTAGCTTAGCTATTTAATTTTGCCCCCTGTTGATGGCAATTAGACCACTGAGACGTTCCAAAAAGCAAAGCAGAAATGTACATGCCCACACACACACGTTCTGAAAGCGTCGTCCAGAGACAGCCGGCAGCAGGAATGACTGTACATTCTGTGTAGCCGTTCCTCATCTAATTACAGCTGAGCACAATCATTTTCACATTTTGCTCTTAAAAGGCTCTCCGCCACACATAATTCACATCCATAATTGAGCCGATGGGCGCAGAGAGGAACGTGCCGGGAAGAAAGTGAAGACAGAAAGAGAAGACAAGGTACAGGGAAAGAAAAGCACGAATGGAAGACAAAAAGATGGGGATATGGGGAGAGATTTGAATAGAGGAATAGAAAAAGCTCATGTTTCTCAGCAAATATTTCGTGGAGATTCTGGTCTTTGAGGAGAGAAGAGTCCTGCACAGACCCCCTCCACTCTGGCATTGATTAATCTTGCCTAGACATCATATTATTGTTTACTTTCTCCAAGTCTCTCTAGACAAAGTGAAATAACAACCTGGCATTCGTCTAACATATCCCCCTACCCCAGACCGTCACTCAAATGCCTCCCATTCCCCCCCCCCCATCCCCTTTTTTCTAAAAATAAAGGAGTTATGAAGCCATAGCTCTGTACCCCCGCGGTTACCATGAGTGACGCCTGTGACAGCTGCCCGTATGCGCCCCCTCTGAGCTCGGCATGCTGGGGGATGTAGGCTGTCAGGTCACATTATGAGCTCGCTGAGATGGCACCAGCAGGCACGTAGCGTGCATTTACAAAGCAGACACACACACGGAACAGCCCGGAACACAAGAACCACAACTCAGAAAGCTCTTCAGGATCCATGTTTGGCGGTACAGGGTTCTTCAGCTCTGTGGTTCTTGAAGAATCCTGACGTTACATGATGTTACATCAGCATATCGGTTGTATCATCTATTAACAAAGGAAAAGTGAAGGCCGGACTCTTACAGTACAGCTTAAGACATTTCTACTGATGTCAGATAACACGCCAACAACATCCTAGTCAAAATCACTCTATTCTCAGGTCTGGCTGGCATCTAGGGACCCTTAAAATGTTCTTTTGAAACATTTGAACAGTTAAAAAGGCTTTTCTGTGGCATCACTTGAAGCGAAACACGTTCTTTTATTGTATCAAGCTGTAAAACGTTTTCAGATGTAATTTTTTTCCTGCTCCACTTATTCCAGATATACACACACACAAACACACACACACAGACATCTGTGATTCTGTTCTCTAAACAAATAAAGATGAAATCATCAATTTACACTGCAAACTAGATAGTCTTGAATGATCAGCTCAGGTTTGTGCACATTACTGTATAATTGAATGCGTGCGTTTGTTTATTTGCTGTTGTACATGTGCTTATGCATAAGAGTGAAGCCCCGCCATCTCAATCGCTCTCCACCTCTGTGCTTTGATGTATTGCCTGTAATGTCTTACGGGACTGTGAATACGCACCATAAAGTGTGGAAATGCGAGTTTCATTACCGTCTTATAAAGCGTCAACCCCATTGGTCATGAACGCGTCTGAAGCGCACGGGGGGCGTCGGGCCCTACAGCGCGTCTGTGCGAGAAACCCAACACCGATGCAACAACTCCAAAAGCGCGATTGGTTACAGCTTGGCTGCATTTCATGCGCTTTCAGACCACACGAAACAAGTTAATGTTGGCTTTTACTGTGTCACAGCGGAGACGCTATTAAGCAGAAGAGCAGAGGGAGGCGTGTGATTTATCTGAAAGATGGTGAAGTGATTTCTGTGGCAGACATATTTATACTTCTAGAGGCAAAGCAGGTGCCAGTGTCGTTTCTTATCAAGAGATGGAGATGCAGGAAAAGGACTAATTTACCTCAGAGGTAGGTCACACATCTGAGAGCGAGACTGAGGGTGTGTGTAGGAGTGTGTGGCGGATTCGTTAGATGTTGAGCTCTTATAAATAACTCGAGACTGTCACACACACACACACACACACACACAGACACGTGTAAATACACGCTTCTGAACGCTGCTAAGGGCTCCACCGTCTCATCTTTAAGATCTGCCAATCACAATGTCCCTTCCTTCTCCTCCTCCTCCTCCTCCTGAAGACATGCCAAAGAACACACACCTCAGATTAAATCACTCTTATCTATGAGGACCATCACACCTACACAGAAGCTCCTGCATTAGCCAGCGTGACAGTAATGCCTCACAATGTCTACATAAACTGTTTTTCTAAAACATTTTTGTGTCTGCATATGTCTTTATGTTTCCAGTCTGCAGTCGTGTGAGGAACAGACCAAATTCGTTGATAATCTTCCCCTGTGTCATGCCTGTCAAAACTTATTTGATCTTGTGCGCATTCACACACTGCAGCTCAGATCAGGTGTGACACCAGTGATGTCAAATATCTTTCTGTCCTGCGTTTCATGGCTGATCAAAAGGAATTTTGATGTTTTTCAGATAATTGCCAGAGATTTGAGAAAATAATAATTTTTACTTTTTAAATGACAGAAACTATATTCTTTATATAAAGGCTTTTAGAAGCTTTATATACCAGAAAGCTTTACATTTAAGAACCACACATGAAACATTTACAAAGGACAACATTTACTGACAGTGAGCTACTGGGTTGTGTCTGACTGAACTCAGTCGAGGTTCTGACAATATCACACACGAGTGAAAGGGTTTAGAATACTGAAAACTGTACATTTATCATACATCCATTCAATCCGTGTATAAAAGACAAACTGTGCACTCATTTAACCTACAAATATTTATGAACAGAGAACTGAGGTCACAGTGAAGCATTAGTTTATGACCAAACAAATTGAAAGTAATATTTCGATTGAACGATTTCCCCAAAAATGGAATATTGATATTACTCTCACCCGCGATAACCAGTTTTTTGTAGCAGGGCCACTCTGCATGGTAATTTCAATGTCAAAAGACAGTCAAAAGTTACTCTTCTGGATACAGTGTGTAATTCAAAGCTCAGGACTGTACAGTGAGTGGTGATTTTCTATGGAAAATACTTTTCATGTGAAGTCAAGAGGGGCTGTAGTGCTCTAATCTCTCTCTCATCCCTCCACTGTTGCATGTTTTCCATTGTTGTTAGCATTGTTCCACCTGTTAGCATTGTCCCTCGCCTAGCAGTCTACGTCTCTCTGAGTGACTCATGTCCTGTGATGCTCTGCTCCAAATTATTTCCTCTCGTTTTTTTGTTCTCACTTTTACACGCAAACTTACACTATTAATTATCTCTCAGATCCATAAAAATGATCAGCAAGATACTGAAAGTGTTCTCCACTATTTTGTAACTCCTACCGTAATGACCAATGAGCTCATATCATAGCAGGAGGCATGTTTCATTGGCATTACATCTGAATGACAAAAGCTTTTAATAAGCCCATATTTCTTACTAACACTTTCTATAGACCAGTTATATTTCAGCTCAGTGTCAGCTGAGCAGCAAGCATTCATGTATTTACTGAGAGACGAGATTCTCACAGGTTTAATTGTGAGTGAGAAATGCAAACGGACTTTGAAAGGAAACAAATATCTGTTCCAAGATCTAATGAGCAGGTCCAGTATCACAGCACACTCCTGTTCCTTTAACATACATTATGGAGTTGCTGTGCATAAAGTGTTTTTCAAATTAGTTGTGCCAGTTAGAAAATAGAAGATGCCCTAAATTGTAGCTGCCTATGTAGGGCGCAAGGCAGCTTAGTATGCTATGAGACAGAGCTTTACAGAAATACGTTATTTAATTTCTCCAGTTAATATAGAGTAAGATTATTATTGGATGGCTTTAGTAGTTGTATAATTAAAATGTAACCATGTGCCTGCAACTGTCTATTAGCAAAGATAATTCATCTTTTGAAAACCATTAAAGCTGAACAAACAAGAGACTGTATTCAGAATCTCTTTGGGAGAGAGCTGTGATTAGCCAATTAAAGAGTTTGTTTGTCAGGATTGCCACTTTAGGACACTGTGACCAATCAGAGCCGAGTGGATGATGCATTGACACTTGGGCAACGCAGGACTCACAGCCGTTTCTATAGTAACGTAGAGCGGAGGAGGACGCTCACAGAACAATGTGCGTCAGCTGCAAACTGAGGGTGTAAAACACATAAACACAAATGTACGGACCAAACATACATGACGCAAATAGTTGTGTGATCAACTTCTAAATAAATCAACTTTATGCACGCGTATATATACATAAGTTAGGTACACCTTCTTTTAACGGATGGTTCACTGAAGTAAAGAAATAAGAATGAAGAAACTTTAAAGAAACTTTGTTATTGGGGAAAATAAACTGTAATAATATTGTGTGTGTACTTTTGAGCTCAATTTTTTTTAAAAACTGACTTGTGAGGACACTGATGTGGTTCTCACAGATTTAAAGGCTCAAATCAGCCAATTTATCTTTTACTGTAAATTAAATATGTCATAGTATCAGATCTTCACTACACGGTTGTCATGGCAGAATAATTCACAGTACAGTATTATCACAGTATCTATTGAATTATAAAGCAATAAAGCCATCAGTTACTTATTGTTTTCTCTTTTTCTGGCAAATATATCACTTTAAATACCAGTTTTCGGAGGCAGAGAGGGAGCTTGTAACCATTTTGGCTCTTAAGGAAATCAGTAACATGGGTGCAGTAGCACCACCTACTGTGTTGGAGTGCCAATCAGATTCACTATATCATATGTGCAGTTTTAACACGGTGATCATGGTTATTCACCAGTAATGGTATATTGTGACACTCCACCATTACAAGTAATGTCATGTTTTGTGGAGGTTAGGTTTAGGAGTCAGTGCAGATGTGGGGAATATACTGTAAGATTATAAAATGATGTTATTAATACAGCTTCTGTGAGTGTGTATGTGTGTGTGAGTGTGTGTGTTGCAAACATTCAGACTTCTCTAATTCCTGCTGAATGAAATGTCAGAGCATGGCAGGGGTTTTTTTAACTCTCAGCGGTGGGGATCTTAGTGTGGGGGCAGCAGGGGGGGTAAAAGGGTCACAGTGCGTCTGGGGTTGGTGTAGAGCCTTTGTTAGCCGGAGCTGGACTCCTGAAGTCAGTCAAAAGACCCATGTGGGGGGTCCAGAAACAGAGACCTGCAGAGATCAATATACTTACAGGGGGTCTATCCTCTCATAGACCCTTTCAGTGCAGTACACACACACACACACACACACAGACACAGGCTACAGCTAACACAGAATTTTTTTTTATTCTCACTCACATGCTTTATCAAATTATTCTGGTAAAAATAAAAACTGGTAACAGGTAAAATGGTAATAATGTCTACAGAACATGTGTGATGGGTTATAAAATGATTTTTCCTAATAAGACATTTAAAATGTCTTTCTAATCAGAACATTTTCTAACAGGTTATTGTTATGTGTTATGCATGACCATTTTAATTGTTATGCATTTGTTGTGATTATTTTAATGTATTTCTATGTTTAGCACATTTACTGGTGCTTATGTGTACACAATTATTGTGTATGAAATATATAAATATCTTGCTCTGCTTTGGATTGCCGTGTTGTACTGCATGAAATAATTGTAAGCAGTTGTTATTCAGGCAGTTATACTGTAACACTATTATATGTGTGGATGTGTCAGAAGAACTTCATACAAAAGCACATTTAAGTGTCACCATTACTCTGGAAGATACACTGTTTCCTCACTGACGCGGAACAAAAGCATCACAGTCGACTGACTAGTTGTCAGTGCAGCGCCCTGGGAATCGGTAATTTCTGGCGTTGACCCACTGCCAGATCTAACAGCATAACCATCAGTGTCCTAAAGGTTAGTGGGTCAAGTCTTTACTAGTGTCCAGATTCATCCTCTGGATGTACAGAACTGAGTCACAGAACAACACAACCCTACAGCTACCAGAGTACAGCTATACAGTAGACTGTGCTGACCAATCAGCATCCAGCACAGCAGCTATCCATGCACTTTAAATACTGTTATTGTATATAACGTGTGTGTATCGTACGTATGTATGTGTGGTACGTATGTATGGTACATATGTATGTATGCATGTATCTTATATTACTGAACTGAAGAACTGAATGCACAATGAAAAACTCCATTAAGGACCACATCAATAAACTCACAGATTTTTGCTCTTTATGAACCCTGTACGTCACTGACGTTTGTAAATACACACCAAATATTCAAAACACACAAACACATAGGTGAACAAAATCAACTGTGAAACAAACATTATTTAATTTAAGCATGTCATTGTAACCACAGAGGCTACACACACATTTAGAAAACCACAAACACACACACCCTGGGGACAGCCATGAAATACAGCAAAACAAGGTTTTTTCAGGCTGAGTAAGTGACCCGTGTGTCTGGTGTGAAACAGGCTGTTGGCGTCAGGCATCATTTCCTCTTTCTATTGTACATGAGCCCAGATCTGCTATAGACTGTGTTACTGGACCATAAGCTTCTGGAGATGGATAATCTATAAAACAGCTCCCTGCTGACCTGAAGTCACCCTGACTACACACACACACATATACATACACATACACATATACACACACACACACATATACATACACATACACACATATACACACACACACACACACACATATACGTACACATATACACACACACACACACATACACATACACACATGTACATACACACATATACATATACACACACACACATACACATACACACATACACAAACACACAAACAGTACTGGAAGAATACACAAGTTAAAGAAATTAGTTTGTACACTATTTAAATGTTTTCATTTATAAGACAGTAAAGTACAAAAATAGGGGTGAGACAGGGACTGGGAAACGACCTAGACCAGCACTGCATCCCACTGCACCACAGCTCTCACATATACTGTATATATTATACACTCCTTTATGCATGCTTGTATTGTTACTGTGCAGTGCAGGTTAGTGAGTGAGTGTGTGTGTTTATCATAGGCAGAAACACCTGCATGGATTAGAGCATTTCCCCAAATCAGCTAATTACAACAGCTTCTCTGTTCTCTCCAGTAATTAAATCAAATGATCAGGCGAGACAACAGCTCTCCCCGAAATAAAGACTAGAAACAACAGCATCAGCAACAGATAAACACCTGTTACACACACACACACGCACACGCACACACATACACACGCACACACACAAACGCACTCACACACACAGATGAACAACAGTCCATACAAACAGAATACACATTCGTAACCACAGTGCTGAGAACGAAGGCGGTAAAATTGGACTTGAAACTACACGAATGAAACGAATGAAACTACAGCACCAAACAAAATGTCTCCAGCAATAAGCGATCACTCGCAGCTCAGGCTCAATGTGTCTTATTGAGGCTGCCTCTGTCTCTTTCTCTTTTTCTTTCTCTCACCTCGGCTATTGTCCCTCTCCCTCTTTAATTTGCACCTGTCTGGGTGTACAGTCAGACCGGCCCTATGGGAACCCACAATCCTGTTCGGTAAAATATCCTACATTAGGGTCCTCCAGGGACAAAGGGAACAATTTAAAAAAATGAGGAGATGGCAGGAGAGAGAGAAAGAGCGAAAACGCACTCAAATTGAGCTCAGACACTCTCTGCAGTCGTCGCTCGCCCCCACACTGTAACTCTCTCGGGTTCTGACTACACTCCACCTAACCACAGCTCGCTTACACACCGAGTGGACACTTCACATCCATCAAGAGGCCAAGACACAGCACAAGCCAAGGACAGAGAAAACAAGCTAAAACAGCACAGGAATCTTCACTTGCCTGTAACATCTGACGCAGAGGTTGTCAGTCATTCATGTGTAGATGTTGAACAATTAGCGCAAACGTGTCGCTCTGTCTGTAACTCAAGAATCTTCACTAATGTGTGAAAACTTGTAAGCCAATCTGAGCTCAAAAAGCAAATTTCAAGATACTTAACATGTAAATACAAATCACTGTGGCACACAGATGCTGTAACTGTACAGTTCACAATGAGAACAGTGATCAAGCCAAAAAATCTAACGTCAAGATATTAAAAGTGACAAAACACGTTACAGTGACTCAGAACTTAAGTCACTGTTAAGTAAGTACATTGTAAAGGCATATACTGTGGAACCTCTTTGTTTTCAATACTATAATGACCACGAAACTGAATAGATATTAATGTTAGAGTGGTAAGTACTGCCAAGTACAGTCACAAAATAATAAATAATAAGTATAAAATGTTGTCGAATGAAATAAGCAACATAATAATGAAATAAGATGTTAAATTTGATGTTAATTAACACTTTGGTTGGCAAAGACAAGAAATTAGCTGCTATGAACGTCTAATGAGATTCACAAGAGCACCAAAAATGGTCTTTTCTATTGAATAAAGTTAAATATGAGGTAAAAACGAACTGGTAAAAGCATGTCATGTCTGATGGATTTTAAGTACAACATTTGTTTCTAAGGACAACAATGTTTGAACAAAAATGGCTCAGCATGAATTACTTAAATCAGTACATTTCTTTCCTCATGTGAAACTATGGGAAAATATGAAGAGTGTGGGAAAAACAGGCAGGAAAGCTACGAAAATGGCCACATATCGAGCCCTCCTGGAGTTTTAAGGAATTTGAGTCGAGTTGGAAAAATGTCTGGTGTCCACAGCAAACAGGTGTGGGTAGGAGGACAAACTGAAACGTCTTGATTTTCACACTGCTAATTTCATTCAGATCAGCCAATCTCGCCGCCCAAGCTTTTCGCCGCTTCCCTCTGAACGTGTTAATTATGAACTCGCTGACGTGAGCAAGGTTTAAAGGCTAATTAGCATAAAATCCTACATGTTGTATTTTTACCTTCTAATCAACACCCTCACACAGACATGTTTTTTTAGATGTGTGAGGGAGAGAAACAGAAAGAATGCTTTGACGCAATTAAAATGCGATTTAGCATGCCAACGGTGGGGGTTGGCGACGGAAAGCATTGTACATATTTCTCTTGAAAACACTGTTATTGTGGACGCTTTCTGTTCGCATGGTTTTAGCCCAAAACGGCAGAAAATGACTCGAGCAATAAAACACAAAATAAAAACACGAATGATAGCAACAAGATCGGCCCAAAATCATCTGGAAGCTCCACTTACAGTATCAATTACTGCGTACCATTGACTAAACCTGACATTTCAAAACCTCCTCAGTACTGTGGCGTATATCGCCTGAGGTTCAGATGGGTGGGCGATGGCGGCTGCCATATTGGATGCCACCTGGCAGTGCCAGGGGGTCTTGGGTTACGCCATGGGCTGGCAGGGAGATCCACAGATGGGTTGAGCTTCAGGGCTGGTAGGGAGAGTATGAAGAAAGGCTACTGAAGGAGGGCTGTGGACGGAGGAGATGCTTTGAGGCAGGTTGCAGGGAAACGCACAAGATGCCATATGCTTCTGCTGACCTTTATCAATGTTAATGAACTAGCTGAGAGTCTAATCGTGTTGTTGTTTGCTTTCCTGTATTTTGAGTGTAATCACATTATCAAGAAATTAGGATAACCTTTAAAAATAACTTAAGGTACACAAAGAATTTTAGGACCTGCACTGGCATTGCAGAAATGCATCTCACTCCTGAAACAAAATCAACCAGTCACGTCTAGTCAATATCAACAGCCTGAAAATGTTTCTCTGAACTTCACAGTTCTCACATTTCATACATCGGATCAATTGAACTGACTGCACACCTATTCCCCATAGCTTCATTTTCATCTAATTAAACTTCTATAAACCTTATTTACATTTGTTTGGTGCTCTGCTTTGCTTTAAATGTGTATTGATTCATAGACGTCGCTGAACTGAGGCAGGGATTTGGTATTGAGTTAGTAAAAGGTTCCCACTCCACCGGTCTTAGAAATCTAGTTTGAGACGCATCGATAACCATCCAAAAACCTCAGGAGGGATTGTGTCCAGATTTTCCCCCAGTGTCTCCCAGCTCAGCTCCTGCATCCACAGATTATTTGGACCCCGATGACAGGATCCAAAGACCCCTAGGGCAGACATAATACCTGACAGACAATACCATAAAAACGCACCATCCTATTTTAATCTGCAGTGTAAACAAACAGTACATTCTTTCCATTCCATTCCATACACTCTGTACGTCAACAAACACCTAAACATCTGCAGAGGCTTGTCTACTACTCATGCCTCCATGGGTGAATATAGGAGAAAAAGAGAAAGCGAGAGAGCGAGAGAGTTAGAGAGAGAGAGCAAGAGAGAGAGAGAGCAAAAGAGAGAAAGAGAATGAGAGACAGAGCAAGACAGAGAGCGCGAGAGAGCAAGAGAGAGAGAAAAGAGAGAGGGAATATGAGAGAGAGAGAGAGAGAGAGAGAAAGAGAATGAGAGACACAATGAGAGAGAGAGACAGAATGAGAGAGAGAGAGGTGCACACCATCACGTGTAGGTGGTTAACACTGATGTCTGAATAGTTTGGTGGTCACAGGGGGATGGAATAGAGATGACTGAAGCCTGTGCCAAGCCAATTAGCACGTCTGCATTTAAATAGAATGTGTTAGAACCGCCCCCACTAATGATGTCATTGCTCTAGGGTCTCCACGGAGACTGGAAGACGGCCGACCCCGATAAAGCCAAATCTTCCATCGTCAACATCTCTCACGCATTACCCTGCTAGCACATACCATCTGTGCACTGAGAAAACCAGCCCTCCTTATACTCTTATTCATCCTAATTCACAAAACAAACGCAGATTTCACAAAGACTTTCTGCCATCCAATACCATTCGTCCTTAGAGACAATTTCGAAATGATTTCCCAGCAAAACTACAAACTTCATTCTCGCAGTTTCACACGTTCCGTTTTATCGCTCATAGCGTTTTCACACGTTTTTCCTCTCAAACACTTTTTTTGGATCTGTTCTGTTGTCTGGAGAGCCACAGACTGTAGTGGACATATGGAGGGAAAGAGGAGCTGCTCTGAGATCAGTCTCCAGAGACTCCCGATCTCTGAAAGGACCTCAAACACTGTTCTGAGATCAGGACACAGAACTGCATGTCTCTGATAATACCCCAGAT
>JBAJNP010001117.1:28560-68874 GCA_036877545.1 Yasuhikotakia modesta
ACTGCAGTGACTCAGATCTGCACAATCATGTTTGTATCGACACTGTTTCCTTACAAACAGCCATTCTCTATAGAATAGAGCTGCACTGGTACGATAGATAGATGGATAGATGGATAGATGGATGATAGATAGATAGATAGATAGATAGATAGATAGATAGATAGATAGATAGATAGACAGATAGATAGCATAACATTCATATATAAAACATACAACTATATCTGTGTGTGTGTGTGGGGGGGGGCAATTTATGGAGACATACAGAAATAAACTATATGTGTGGGTGAAATAATGTGTGTGTGTTTGTGTGTGAGAAAGGGAAAGAGAGAACGTAAATCAAGGTATTTAATGGTCGGGGAGACAAGCTGCACAGCATCTCGCAACGGTTTACAGCACCTTATTGCCACGGTAATGACAAAAGCACATTCCCTGAAAATTGATGCGGGCCTTTAACAGTGGGCTCTAATTTGTGTTAATGTCCTCCCCCCCACGGTCCGAGGGAGACGCCCAGGCTGATAGTTTCACACCCTGAAACCCACTGAAAGGTCAGCATCCATTATGTCCCCAAACAGACAGCGATCAATGGTGTCTAATATTCTCGCCTTGCAACTTTGTTGTTGCAGCTGACAAGAAAATCAAAACCATATTTATGATTGCCATTTTTCCTCCGGCCGAGCATTAAAGCGGCGGTCACGGCATCGGCAGATGAAAGGCGCGAACCAGCGGTTTGCTCGCCCCCGTGTTCTTCGTCATTTAAATTGGCAGCTTTTTTCCGCTCACCCTACCACTTTAAAGCCCAGTCGTCCTTTAAAACATTTAAAGAGCTAAACAACAGCGGCGCAGCCATTTAGTTAAATCCGGCCGTCTGATTGGGGCTGAGGGAAGGCCGTTGTGGAGAATCAAAGCACCTGGGCTCTGCTGGACTGGTTATAGATTATGAAATGGTGCGTCTGGGAGATCATTAGATCAGTTCTGGGCCAGAGACACACAGAGGCATGAATATAATAAAAGCTATAACTCAGCAGGACGCCTGCGGAACAGCCTGAGGAAAAAAGGGTCAATTATGCCATTCAGGCCATGTGAGCTTTTTATGCAGTCATGACATTGTAATAAATGCAACATAACAGGTATTACAAAGATCACTCAAAGCATCATCGCTGATTATGTCTGAAATATTAAGGTTTAAAAGACTGTTATTTACAAGGTGATTACAATGTTAAATTCAAAATGTTTTCATTTTATTTTTAAAATTTAATGGTAATGGTTCAATTTTTTAAACACTATTATGAACATTAATCACTAATGTACAATTTACCCACCGCTGTATATCAGTGGTATATATAAAGCTGTATATTACATTAGATAGAATAACCGGTGGAAGTCATGTTGACATCATCTGACCCCTTACAGACTTTAGCATGAAAAATTAGCTTGTAAAAACATCACATAAGCTCCAGGCCTGGTGAGGGCGGCAGAGAGCTGCTATAACCCCACAAGCATGATTTCAGTGACAACCACAGCAGTGTGTGAACAAAACTTAATGCTCTAAAGGCACATTGTAGCTGATATAAAGAGTAATATAAAGTGACTGAAAATGAAATATCTGTATTTGCACTACACTCAGAATACAAATCTAAGTGTAAGTCAAATCTAAATTGAAACTGTATTTAAATTGTAAGTAATAGTACATTTTTAAAGTACACCGTTATAGTATTTGTAATAAGAATCATTATGTATTACAGTCAAGACTGTTTTATTTTTTGCATTGCATTTTGTGTCTTTTATTTCATTGAATTCTGCATTATTTATTTAGCTTTGAGCTCCACAGAAGCTTCTGTTCTTGCAAAAACAAATCATCTTTAAAAGATGTTGTTGTGTGCTTCAATTTTATATCACACACAGGAGACTAAAGAGCAGTTTGTTTAAAGCATAAGAGTAAAGAGAGCTTGGGTAACAATATTTACTTGTGTGTTTTTTTTTTCAAATTAAATTAGGAAGGAAATAATTTCTCACTTTCTCATTTGCTCTTGTTCACTTTCTGTTCGACACAATTGATTTTGTTGGTTGTGGCATCTATACAAAAATGTGAAATTTCACTGTGTGCAAAAATCACATAGCTTAATAGCTTATGAATATTAAACAGATCAGCATGTGTCTTATGAGGTCACTGCAGCCTCCATTTGAGTCCCTATCAAAATCATTTACAAGTACCAACTCAGATAGATCAAAACAAAACAAACTTCTGTGACATTAAAAAGCAGAAGAGAAAAACAGCAGAGAAACAGTTTGTGCATATTTGTTATTTCAGTGTGAGATCATTACAGTCTAGAGCATCAATCCAGCGTGTGACTTTGATGCATGGCTGTGTCTACATCATCACAATTATCTCCCTTTGTGCATCTGATACAACACACACAGACACGCTTTGATGGATAGATTGAAGCCGGGGCCCAGAGGCTGGTTCTGATAGGAGTGTGAGCCATTGCTCCTTGGCACCGCGGCCCATTATTGTATTTTTCTACAGTTTCCCATTAGCCTGAGTCAACAGTTCTAACCACCACCACCACCCTGATGAGGGACAATCAACGCTCACGGTGAGAGATACTGCTCACTGTCCTCATTAACAAACAATTATTCTGTTCCAAAACCTAGCGAGGCCTACAGAGACAACATTTTTAGGCAAAATAGGTGCACATTTGAGTATTACAGTGGTGGCTTAACAATAGACATGCCTCCATCAATCAGCCATCAATGTTTTATATCATTATTGTATGACTTCCAAAGGTAACTGTCATGTTAAAAGTTTAGATGACATTTTTATTTCATCTTACCCCGTATAATGTCTAATGTAATGTGCAGCGCTATGACGCTTACAGCGTAACCATGGAAACGGCAGTATTTTAGTTGTTTCATAAGCTGGAAATTATAATTTTCCATGTGTATAAAGCAGGTTTATATTATTTTCAGGTTTATAATGATTAATGCTGGTTACAAGATACCGGCCTAGCGCAAACAGCTCAAGAATCTGCACATATACATACTTTATGCAATATTGTGTCTTCATATCAACACCTCTTTCAGTCTCGCTTAATTTTTGGCACCCGGTGCCTGTGGTTTAATCAGCACAACCCCAGCTTTCATTCCTTCCCCTCAGCTTAGACCAAAAGGAACGACTTCATTAAAAACTGTGGCTTCTGTTTACAACTGCGATATTGCATTAGACAGGAAAGATGGACCAAAAGATTTCTCCTTGTTTACTGCTTCAAGAACCCAACACTGACTATATGAAAGCAAACTCTACACTGCCATCTTCAATAAGCCAGAAAGATATTTCTGTCTGCCTCTCATGCAAAGACATAATTATTTTCCTCTCTGTTGTAATCTACACCCGGCAAGCAAGGGAAGCAATCCTGATCCGAACGCCGATGCGTCCCGCCGTGCTCCGAGGGGTCCCGGAAGGCTATTGTCTTTGAAATTGGATTATGATAACCTTTCGGCTGTTTTAATTCAGAAAGGTATTAGCTGAGGAAATGACAAGCAGAATGGAGTGTTTTGAAAGGAAACGTGTCACAGATACGTTTAACGTTGGTTTCATTTAAACCCTTTTTCTAGTGTCTACCGTCGCCAATGAGAAGGACCCCTCTCACAAATGCATGTCATTTCTGCAGGTCTTTGACATACCCTTTAAACATCCATTAAACGTGAGCGCTCTCCTCCTCTCTGCCTGTTCTCTCGTTCTCTGCGCCTGTGAGAGGCTGACGGCAACCGGCCTCTGCATGAACGCATTTCTGTGTCATTTTATGTCTCTTCATCTGTTATCTGCCATTAATGCACATTTCAATTTAATCTTAAAAACTGGTGCTGATTCACCAGCAATTACTGCCACACTACTAGTAATATCTGGAAACATTCTGGATTCGTTCTACTAACGCTTGACGGTGTTCAGATACTCAGCTGTAGCTCATGGATCAGTGTGTTGTGTACATGGATTCAGGCTCAGGCATCGACTGGAGTTCACCACACACTGAACACTGGTGACACGATGTCTGCTGACATGACCACACACACTCACACACACACTCTCTTTAATACACACACACTCTCTAATTCACACGCGCACACACACACACACTCTAATACACACCCACACACTTTAATACACACACACGTGCACACAGGCACGCACACACACATACGCGCACACAGGCACGCACACACACTCTAATACACACATACGCGCACAAAGGCACACACACACTCTAATACACGCACACACATTTCAGTAAAAATTCAACCATAATATTGAGTACTTGTGTTTACAGCCAATTAAAGGTTGTCTTCTCCAAACTTTTATGATTTTTATCATGTTTTTTAACTTTTTGAGTTGTCTCATGAAATATGCGTCTCATTTGACGTTTGTTCATCACTGTCAGCATTAGAGGCTCCAGCAGACCTGATGACATTTTCAGCAAGCAAACAGTGTGCAGAAATATTTCCTGGTGTATTGTGGGAATTTTAGGGGACCGCAGAAGAAATGTCTGTCTGACTGAGACGCACCCGTGTGTTCATTAACAAAAATGAGTGTTTAATTGTTTAAAACTCTTTTTGTGAAATGTTTGGCTAAAGTGTGCTTGTTCTTAATAAATCTCACTTGGTTTAATGTTTACATAATGAAAACAGATATAAACAGATATTCAGCTGTGCAGACGTGTTTAAGAGTCCTGATGCTGTTTGAGAGTCGCTATGTGTTAAGGCGAGCATGAGTGAAGTGCAAAAAGCTATTAGTTGTTACGGCTTTTCATTCTTCAGCATTAATCTTCATGCCTTTATATGTAGAGTTTAAAAGCCAGGCATGAAAAATATTTAATTTAAAAGGACTGAAATCCTTTCATACACAAGGATACCAAACAAGCGCAACAAAACAACCATACACACACTTCTGAATTATTCCCAGAGCATTTTATAGTGTAGACCTGCAGCTTTAAATGTAACACAGGTTAAAAGTTGTTGTGCCGAGATAAAGTGTCTTTCTTAATTCATAAGTTCTGTTAGGCTACTGCAGTGCGTTTGGACTCAAATAACGTGTAATGAGATGCGCTATAATGCATCCAAAGTATCGGGTGGATAATATTGTGTTGCATACTAACGTAACTGTATTAAACAAGCAGCGCTATAATAGCTGTTCACCCTTAAGAGATTTAAACAGTGTGGAACTTAAGTTCTTGTTACTGTTTGAACTACAGACACTGGCGGTACATCAGATACTGGGATCATGGTACATCAGATACTGGGATCATGGTACATCAGATACAGGGAATTAAAGCCTCACCTGATTTGGGCCAGCAGCTACCCAGCAGGAACACCCTAGTAACCACCTTGCAACAGCCTAGCAACTGCATAGCAACCTGCTAATTCATGCTTAAAACAGCAGTGCAACCACAGAACAATGCCGTGGCATCCTTAAAAACTGCCTTGTGTCAGTTCTTTTTTTCGCACAGACAAGCCCCACTTTTCAGATAAATCTAGTGTTTAAAACGTCTATTGCCAATGAATGTTTCTGTATTTGAGAAAGCTGAAAGCTCGGCCCTGACCTGCCCTGCTTTTATTCTGCTATATTCTATTTCCAGCCCTTTTCCCATCAGAGTGAAATATCACTGAGCAGGTTTCAGGTCACTGAGTGCTTTTGGGAAACATGCAAGGAGCACAAATCATTTAAAAGATCCCAATCTCTCTCTCTCTCTCTCTCTGTGTGACTGCAGTGTTTATTAGTGACTGTTTAAGCGCAGTTTAACAACAAAAAGAGAGAAATTAGAAGAGAGAAATTTGATGTTTTCTTTAGTGCATGAACTGCTGTATTAATGAAAACCTCAATCACAAACCATTTACTGCAAATACACACGCACACTCAAACATACACACTCAAACATACACACTCAAACACACACACTCAAACACACACACACACACACTCAAACACACACACCACTGTGATGTAATGTCAGATCCAGCCCCACTCCACTCATTTCCAGTAAGGAAAGACGTGTCTGATGTTTATAAAACATTGACTGATGCAGAGGTGTGTTAGACTGCACACACATATGTGGCGTCTGTTATAATGAATACAGCGTCTCCGCTGGACCTGCAGCTCTCAGCTGATGGTCGTCTGTGTTATTTTGGTCGCAGGAGCTGCACATCTTGCACGGCAGCCGAAGAGCAGCGTCACATTTTAAGGAAATTTAGGCTTCAGTGTGTAAATGAAATTCAGAGCATCTTGTTTTCAGCCGGCTGCACACGAGGCTCAAACGATCCCTCTTCAAAAAACATTAGATCAATCACAACACAAATATCATACAGCTGTGACGTATCATTTTAAATCTGTCAGTAAAATCCTTTTATTTTAACAACAAGTACAAAGTGTCTCAAAAGACACACATGGGCTTTTCTTGTGGGTTTATGACCTGCTCGTGACCCCGACTGTTATCATGTGATTTGACCAGATTACCCAGCAGCCCATGCAGCTGCTCAGACACTCAGAGAGAGAGAGAGACAGGAGGGTGTAAGGATAGGGCCAAAAACTCAGAGCACAAGGCGTACATTTGTTTGAAGGCAGTTTATATAGTAAAATAGCTACATCATTATCAAGCAATAACAGAATTTCTAATCCCTTAAACCCAAAACATAACCCTCACATAAACCTATTTGTATGTTCAGATTTTAATTTAAACCCTGTTTAGTTTGATTTAAGATGTTGCCCTCATTTTTCTTTAATGTAGGTGATTTTAAAACCCAACAGATGCCCCTATTTTGGCCTCACAATATCAGTCCCACACACACGCACACACAACTACACAGAACCGCCACAATCTCTCCTTAAAACAGAGGCGCTGCTTCAATAAAACCTAATCATTCAGAAAACACAAAAAGCCTGCCACCCCCGCTCACACACACACAAACACACACACACACACACACACACACACACAAACCCTGTTTCAAAATTTCACACCACTGTCAGAAGATTAAAACCAGCATCCTTGTTTCATGAAGACAGATACATCAGAAAAGCTGAGTGAGGACAGACTCTCTCTCTCTCTGTCGTTCGTTTTTCTTTTAAGCATTGATTCAAAAGTTGGCATCCTCTCCATCACTACAGCGGCACTCGTCTTTTGATGTCTGTGTCACTGTCTGTCTATACATCTCTCTTTAAATTAATCACAGTGTGCTTTGAACAGATCAGGATAAAGCCGCTCTTTACCGACAGAGAGAGAGAGAGAGCCAGGGCTGGGGGCGACACGGTTTGTTGACTGAACGGATCTGTGCGGCACTTTATTGAACTTAAATGAAAAGAAAACATGAACGCTGGTGCCGAGGTGGGAGAGAAAGAACTCGGAGAGGTAAATACGAAGTTCTTCTGTGACTTAAGCTCATCAACACATACTTTCTCAAAGTCCAAAAGTGACGGCCAATCACGTGAGCCTCTGGTACTCGTGGACCAATCGGAATGCAGCTAGGTTGCTTGTTTACATAACTTTCCATCAGCCACCAGTGGGTGACAGGGCAGGGTTGTGAAGAAGAGATGAAAGAGAGCAGACAGAGATCAGACACGAAGCAAAACGAACATGTGAGAGGCAGCCTCTCTCACAACACAAACATCAGGCAAACAGCCACGCTAACAATCAAACACACACACACAGAACTCACAGCCATTAACCCTTAACCCCACAATCTGTAAATATATGACTGACAAATTTGAATGCAGGCATTCATACACACACTTCTCATGACTGTCTGTGCTATATAAAGCACATAACACTGAGAACATCATGTATATTTACTCAGTGGAGAAGTTATTTTTAACAATGATGGCTCGATGGCACAAAGAAACACCACTAAACGCGCTCGCCTCATATTTTCTGTTTTGAAGCAATTTTCTGGGTTATTTATGGATTCCTGTCCATGAATTGCCACTGAAAATAAATTTCAACTCGTGCTTTGATAATAAAAAGAATGTAACACATTTACAGTAACGCCCTCACAAAAACACTCCAGCAGGTGGATCATGTAATAAAGTGTGTGATAGCTGCATATACATTTAATAAACTGTCACCATAAAACTCAAACACATGAGACTGTACTAACATCATGTCTGTTTAATGTGAAATACAAATGTGTTGTCAGATGATGTAATAAATTAGTTCATATCTATAATAAGTCATTTTAGTTAAAAAAAATCTCGTGCTTTAGATCTGTATGATTGAGTCTAAAATTCTGCTGTGCTTTTTTTGGGCCACAGGAATAAAGTCTTACAACAATTTAAGGGTAAAGAAAAATAAGTCTCATTTAAATGTCATGCTTTCTTTCATAATCAACAGCATGTCACAGACATCCAATGACATCACAAGTATCCCAGAATTCTCCTGTGAGGTCAGTGTGTGTGAACAGACACAGGAAATAAGCAGCACAAAGAGCCGTGTGTATCTTCCTCATCCCAGCTGCCTTCACACAGACAAACATTCATCACATTAACAGCCTCTCTCTCTCTCTCACTTTATACCCCTGTCTGATCCTGTTTCTTTACACCCTCACATCCACTGTAACTCTTTCTTTAAATGCCTCTTTAACAAGCAGCAAATCCTTCAGCGTCTTTCAGAGCCGATTCACTGTTCTGATTCTCTTATTCCTGAAACGGTGTGTCAAGGCCAGTTTGTCAATAGTGTGTGTGTGTGTGTTGTGATTGTGCCTAAGATACTTCTTAGCCCTCGAACCAAACACACACACACGCGCACACACACCAGCATTCTTTAAAAATCAATGTCTTTCAGTGTGTATGTGTTGGTGGTGAGTGAAAATAAACACTGCCGTATTTCATAAGGAATCAATGGCAAAGGACAGATGAGTGGGAGCAAAGGAGAGCACACAGAAAGAGAGAGAGAGACAGACAGACAGACGGAGAGACAAATATACTGAGTAATGGATAGAAGGATGGACAGAAAGAACAAATAGTTTATATCAAGACCCGGTCACACACAGAGCTTGTCAAGATTCCTAAAACTCAGTAAAATAAAAAGTACTGCATGAACGGCTACCAAACGCTATTAAAAGTTACTTAATTAGGGTTTAATATTCATAAATATATAGAGTGTAACGGCAAGTCAAATTTTACTGTTAAGCATTCGTCATGTAGCATGAGACACTTTTTTGTAAAATGACTGTCATCAGTTTGCTGTGACCCCAAAGATGGTGTCATGCTTTCATTTCCTGAATGAAATGACAAATGACAAAATTAAATGATGAGCTGTTTTGGTGAACTGTCTCTTTAAGAGCTAAAAGGAGGGAGGCTGTAGAGATTAAAGGAGGCTGGTGAGATGGTGAGATGCGGTGCTGTATGGTTTTAAATGGTTGAGTGACATTTAGAGGCCCTGGAGTCTGTTCCTGTCTCACTGAGTAAAGAGTCTCCACTGGCCCTCAGGAAACATTCAGAGCTTTAATTAAACTCACATTACAGGTGAGTAATCTTATCTTAATATCCATTTGTAACTGGGAAATAACATCCCATTGGGGAACAAGGAATGAAGTAGATAAACACACAAACACACACAAACGCACACACAATATACAAAGAGCTTGCCTGAGGCAGACACACTTTGAAACACGTTTGTAACCAACATGTAAAAAATATATAAAAAGAATGGAAACACTATATTTCATAGCATTAAATAAACCCACACACACACTTTAAACCGTGACAATGCAGAAGCTGTGGTACTCCTAAACCAAGCCAAACTCCGCAGTGGGACATTGTTTTCTTGTAACACACTCACCTGTGGAAGCGAAGACAACCGCTGTGTGTGAGATTACACTGAGAATAAGAGCATTCTTCCTGAGGATCTCTACCCCTCCTACACACACACACACACAGGCGTTTGTGTAGCACAAGTAAAACGCATGCAGGACATCGGAAAAGATCGCTGTCTCTGAGAGTGAGAGAATTCACTCTCAGAAAGAGTTAAGGGTGAATTAGGGTGTGATGAGATTACTGCAGACAGACCAAACAGAGAGGAGAATAAAATACCTAAGAAGAGGAGAAGAAAGGAGAGGACAGGAAACAAGATATTTAGGGCGAGAGGAGGAGAGAGGAGAACGATATTTAGTAAGGGGTGAAAATGAAAGATCAGAAGACAAGACAGCAGAGGACACACACACACAGAGACACTCCACCAAGAGTAAATAACACACTTCTGAAATAGAAATAAAGGAACACTTTAAAAACTAATGTTGACATGAAGATTTACATTATATGAGCAATAACATACAACAAAAAAAATCCCTGTGTGACGAATGCACTGATATATTGTTTAACCTAAACTGTCAAACACACACACACACACACACACAATCATCTTAATGCCACACTCTCTGTGTTCAGCTCTTCAGCCATATAATTAAGCTTCAAACTGTCTTCTCAAAACAACGAGTGTGTTGTGCCTTCTTCAGCAGGTCACGTGATACAGAATTTATTCAAGCAAATATTAAGCGTGAAAATGCTCCCGTACAGACATGCATGTGCACTCATTGTTTGTAAGCTGTAATTAGTTTTACAGAGAAGTGTGAAAAGACATTAGCACCCTCTATGTGTGAGAGCCGGTACTGCAGCAGTGCACAGCGGAGCCTGTCGCCTGAAAGAATATTTCTGTGTGACGTCTGATGGGCAAAATAGTGCAAAAATATCATTATTACATATTGCAAGTACCACGTATACATATGACGGCATATAAATATGGTTTAATTCAATACCATAATACACTGGTGGAACACCAGTAAAAATATGGGATAAACTTTAGTTTATCTGGAATTCTAGGCTACTGTCAAATACATGCAACATAGTCCATGTGAAATTCTTCATATAGCTTAGATGATAGAGCAGATTGTACATTAGCAAAGGCAAGATCATGGGTTCGATTCCCAGCAGGGCATTAGTTTAACTGAATGTGTAGCTGCAATGTAAGACGCTTTGGATAAATGACCTGCCTGATGTACAGAGATGAATGTAAATACATTCCTTTCTATTAAAGATCACATTTCTTTGATGTCACTGAAGCACACAAGATAATCTCTGAAACATTCGCGTCATGCTGGAATACATGGACTGTCAAATACATGTCAGCTTAATTACAGGCTGTCATTACAGCTGCAGTTCCGACCTTCTGCTTAAAAATAAACCAAAACCAGTTACTGAGCAAGTAAATAACAGAAGAGGGTTCAAACCTGTGACTCACATCGGTGAGCTTCTAATAATGATCTACTATCTGAGCTGACGGGTCGCATGTTCCAGGAAATGTCAGTTTGGCTCATTTCACTTCTAAGTCTAAGAAACAACCTGCAATTGTATGTTTTAAACAGAGGTGGCAATAGAGAGGCAAGCGTTACAGATTGCAGCTTGAAAGCAAAAACATAAAACCATAAAACCAATTATATGCAGTTTTCATTCATTCTCCTGAATCTATATTCCTCTCATGTTCATGCTACATTCATTCTTAAGTTTTTTTCTTTTTTTTCATTTCCTCTTATCCTCTCCTGCTCACTTGTTCCTTTCACTCCTCTCCCATTTATTTCTTCTTTCATTCATTTTTCGTTCTCTGATGCTTTTTTCTCTAACAGGGATGGCTGTTGGGTCGATATTGTGTTTAACATCACCTTTTAGCTGCACGCAGCCTCCAGCTAACAAGTCCCGCACGGGTGACCTTTGACCCGGGCGATCGATGCTGCCTCAGGGTCTCGTGGGAGAGGTATGGGGGCAGCTGACAGAGCTACAGAGCGCCGCGCTCTCACTTCCGCCGCTGTTAAGTGAGGTGGAGCAGTCAGCAACAGGAATGTCACCCGCAGAGCAACCAAACAGCCATTCTTTCACACACACACACACACACAGAAGTATACAGTGTATACACTATGTACATATTCACAAATTACAGCTGCACAGCTAATTTCAATTTAAACCCAGTTTGTATTGTAGCCGTTTAGGTTTAGAGGAGAGAAGAATCTCTCATCCACTCTTGAGATATAATAACTCACCCTCACACACAGCAGGTACGACGAAACCTTTACATCACACGGTTGAGGATCGTGATGATTCTTTCGGTCTGGCCTAAAACACCTTTCAATGTTGCACTGAGCTCTATTATATTACCCTAATGCTGAGGGTTTGTTATTAACTAAACTAAATTCATTTACATCTTATTTATTTTTTCAGAGATAAATGGCACAATACATTGTACATGTTTTTAAAATGTTTAACTTTGCAAAATATTTGAGAGGAGACCTATAATGCTGCTATGGAATGACTTCAAATTCTCATATTTTTCCTTTAACTGTCTCAGAAGTTTCCACATCTATACTTAAAATCTCAACTTCTTGAAGAAATGATGTTTGCAATTGCACCATCATAATAAAACCAATAAAATATAAATGCGGCTTTCAAATGTTGTGCTAATCTGCATCAACACTAAAACACGTCTTGATATTAAAGCTTTCTCATAGTCTCAGCTAACATTTTAAAATGTCACTCCCTTAGACTTTATTAAAATCACAGAGACAGTTTCCCATACATAAACAAAGTATGTAATTACATTTCACTATGTTCATATACTTCTCAGTTTGTTTGCCATTTGGTTCTAAATTGAACACAAATGAATTACAATGACAGCTGGCATAAAAGTGTCTATTGAAACTAATAAAGCGGTGCATTAAAGTAGTCAGCAACTAAAGTACTGATCGTACTTCAAATGCCCGTTTCCATTTGTGGCCTCTTGGGTTTGACCCGGCCCACACAGCACCCGTTGACTGACAGCTATGACAGCCATTAAGCAGCCGGAGGACCAACAGGCCTCGCAATAACTGCAGTTACATGTCCTACAATAGACACTCTGTATGTGGGCCACACACTTGACAACCTTCAATCTTGGGAAAACCAATTGGGAAACCCACGTCAGCCTCCATTATAGCTCTCACTGAAGGCAATAAAACACAGTCTGCCGCACCGGAGCTCCTGTCTCTGCCCTCTCTTGTGCCCCTGAAGTGAAAAGTTTGTGCCTTTTTTAAACACTAAATGAGAAGTTAGCAGGGGGCGGAGTCAGGTCCAGTGAATTTGATGGTGGTGATTTTTTTGGAGCAGTAATTGTTTGACAGTAGAGGGCTCTCGTAGCGGGGAGCTAATGGTAGCTAATGGCGCCTCGTCCTTAGTAGCTCAATAACACAGCAAAGCCCTCATTTACACACTCCCCACTAAAGCACATCTGACACATACTGCCTGCAGTCAGACCACAACAATTACTGCTAAGTTTTGAGTATGAATATGCCTCTGTGTGAAAGACAGACGCTCGTCCATCTGTAGCATTCACACACACCTGACATCACACTCACTTCATCTTTACCTCATCACATCAAGTTCTTCACCTGATACTGACGTCAAATCACGATTAAATGATGCGTGTCTAATGGGTATTAATGGGTATTGATCATAATTCAGTTGCAATTGTAATTGTTATAATTACACAATTTACTTTGAGTGTTTTTCTACTGTTATAAATGTCTCCGTAATAAAGGACAGTGATAAAGCTGGACAGACAAACTTCGTTTAATGGATTTATGAGGCTTGAACAGAAAAACTTTCCATCATTCTGTATGGCAGCGGGAAAATGATCAAATACTTACATAAAAGTATCAATTACACACCTAATGCACATCATTTGCTCCTCATGCTCTTGCATTAGCACTGAAATATGTCTGTCAGGACGTGAGAAACAGAAATGTGAAACTGTCCAGTCCATCTGTTATTTCAGACTAAACACCCAAATGCTCATGACATCCTAATAAAACTCACAGGAGTATTTTAACCTCAGGTTCACATGACATTACAGCACACTAAATGTGTGTCCTTCACCGGGATGTACATCTGTGTGACATCATGGCAGAACTGGGACATTAAACCTCACAAAACCCAACTGTTACAGATGTTAGACTGTTTGTGTTCCTCTCCCAATGTGAGACTGAGAGACAGGAAAGCATTGATCTGTTTTACATGCATGAACAGTGTAATATTATGGGATGTTGACACATATACAGTATAGTACACAATACAATGGTATGAAACAAACACACTTTAGGAAACTCAGTCATATGCGTGTGAAATAACAAAAAAATGCTTAATGATAATATTTTTTGGGTAACTACACTTCTACTGAATTTAAAACCATATAGCATATATAAAGCATGTACAGGAAATAAAGCAGCATTTGGCAGTGCAAGCTTTGAACAGCGTAACGCATCTATGTGTGATCCGCTTTCACATGCTCAGTGTGCAGACAGAGAGTTTGTGTGAGTTTTAAGTGTTTAAATTCACAGCGTAAGTGTCTGACTATGTCAGCGTTCTATTTTCAGCCTGATTCTCCTGTGATACGCGGCAAACAACGAACTCCAGCGCAAGCGACTTTACCAAAGCGAAGGACTTGTTTTGAAGAGGCTTTTAAGGAGACAGAAGGAATCGATTTCAAAAGAGCAGCATCTCTTCAGTTCTGCTTTCTGTCCAAATATCTTACGTTTTGAGTTTGTAAGCAAACAAACAGCTGACAAAGCCGCAAATGGAAAAGTCCATTTTGACAAACGGCAAACGCAGCTTCTGTATCTCACAGCATGAGGGCTAAAATCCCCCACAGTGACAAGCATTATGGGTCACCGTAGGGTCATTCTGCAAAACAGTTGATACTTGTGTCCTGTGTAGTTATGAACATGAAGACATCTTTCATCAAATACATCACCAAAAATCTAAACAAATGAATCAAATAAAAACCTGGGGTCAAAGGTCTGTTTCTGTCTCTGCCTCTAACTCACAAAACACACAATCCAATGAAAACCAAATAAACGGGAACAAACTAGTGATTTGTCTCAATTCTTTCTCTAAACACATTTCAGTGATAGTTCATTATTTTAAAGAGAAGTATGACAGTATTGTGACTGAAAACAAGCGCTTGTGTTTTAATAATGTAATGAATTATTACTCTGTGAGATGTGTTGTGTACAAAGCCCAGATCATATGCAGCTCATTTTAAGAATGATGATTCAATTACAGTTCATTTTGTGGCAAATGCAGCAGAGGCTGTACTCATGCATTTACTCAGAGTGACATATAAAACATGTACACAGCACTCCAAACACTCAAACACAGTTTCAAAAACAGAATTAATCTACCGTATTAAACTGGTTTCATGTGAGACTGTGGTGGTATGATTACAAACCATGTTATCAAAAACTAAACATTTTAAAAGCTAAACATGTGCTGTATGTGAAATCATCCATCCACTTGTGTTTTCCCCTTTAGTGACCTGCTGTAACACCTGCACTAAATAAACCCAAAAAACTCAGTCCTGCTCTTCCACAAACACACGCTGAAGAAATGAAGCGAGCACCAAAATGAGAAGCAAAAGTGAATTGTGCTATAAAAAGAACTGAAAGACACGGATTCAAGGGGAGTAAGAGAGAAATGTAAAAAACACCAAAGGAAGAGAGGGCTGAGAAAGAGAGGGAGAAAGAGAGAGCGAGGTGATAAGAACAGAGTGAGAAAAATCAAGAGAAGCTGATAATTAAAAATGGCACCCTAATCCAACATGGCTGCCGTCCAGAGCCCTGAGTGAAGCAGTGCCACTAGACAGAGAAAGAGGGAAGAGGTAAAATATAACGGCTAAATTTAAACACTAAAGCCTGAGCAATAGAGCTACACACACAGACACACAAACACACACATACAGTAATATTTTTAACCAAGCAGCCATTTTAACTTAATATAATA
Source organism: Yasuhikotakia modesta (assembly GCA_036877545.1). NCBI lineage: Eukaryota > Metazoa > Chordata > Actinopteri > Cypriniformes > Botiidae > Yasuhikotakia > Yasuhikotakia modesta. The sequence goes on from JBAJNP010001117.1 coordinate 44,399, forward strand.
TCTAATATATATATTGGATATATAATATCCTAATTTCAATAATATCTAGATATATTTTTATCAAAACATTTATCAAAAAAGCACAGACAAGCTATGAATCAATCAATCAATCGACAGATTGCACTGATTCATGGAAATAAGTCATGGAAAAAGGTCTTTAAAACTACGAATCTTAATGGCCTAATGAAAGCATGAAAGGTGCATTAAAGATGTTGGCCAGCTGTAGCACAGACTCCAGCACAGACGACTCCAGCACAGACGACTCCAGCACAGACGACTCCAGCACAGACTGTGATGAGCTCTTATCCTCGAGAACAGTGAGGTTACAGGTTTGCAGTCATGCTGGCTAACATGTGCATGTGTTAACACTGACACAAAAACAAAGAATCAAAGAGTAAAAGCTCTCATATAAATTCAGCCTGGCAGCCCTTGACCATATTAAACGTGTGCTGTTATTTCAGGAGGATATTGAGGTCGCACTCTCTTTGCACTTAATGCACAGGAGACTCGCTGCTGTTGTACCACCACTGAGATCTGATATGAAATTTGTGAGACCTGTGGGAAGCTCTTAAAGCAGAGATTTACTGTGTGTGTGTGTGTGTGCGTGTGTGTTTGCTTTGTGTGCAGGTGGACCACTGATGGGCGGAGGGTCAATAAAGGAATGGAAATCAAAGTGTCACATGAAAAAATAGCACAAAGGGGGGGAAGAGTAGTGAGGGGGGTGAAATGGATGAAGAAATGAAGAGATGTCAAGAGGTTTGCTTAGAATGAAAAAATAACACTAGATAAATGAAAAATTGGAGAAAAAGAAATACAATGATGAAAACTGGAGAAATAAAGAAATTGCCATTAAGAAATGTGTCTTAAAGCAACAGTACAAAAATAACTGCAACCATCAAAGGAACTCTGGTCCATAGCAGCAAGTGTGTGAATGTCACTCCACCTGTTTTCTGTCACAGAGAATTAGCTACAGTTTAAGACAAACAGCCGTGGACAACAGAAACATCTCCCCTGACTAACCTCTGCTCCTGTGAACTTAACATTTGAACTCAGCATTTCCAGAAACATATTCACTGTTCTTCACAATTACTCCGTACAATGTCTGAAAACTCACAGAAGCACTACAGAGAAAATGAACGTGTTTGCATGGAAAACACAAGACTTAACAAAGCCAAGCCTCTCATCAGCACTCAGAATTCATTTCTGTAGCTTTTGCATTTTCCAGGGATTTCTGTGTCAGCATGAATATCGTCATTCTGGAGGTTTTCATAATCCTCGTCCTGGTTACACTTCATAAACACACATTGGCTGCTTTTTAATAAAATGAAAAATGTGTGAGTGGATCGTCGCTCATGAATATTTATGCAAGTTAAATCTTATTTATTCACTGCCTGCACAACATCGCAATAAAAGTGAGATAAATAAAAATACAATTAATACAGGATCAACGGCGCTGTCTGTATTGAAAAACTAATATTTGAAGCTATAAATATTATATACATTAGAAAAATATCACGTAGCACAGGGTGTAAAAATAGAGGTGTAATTAAGATGAAGGGATGCATCACCCAAAAATGAAAATCTGTCTTCATTTATTCATGTCAGTCTAAACTCATGACGTACTTTCACCTGTAAAACACACAAGACTCTTTTTCCAAGCAAGTACAAGTGGGAACTGAGTCCTAAAGGACACAAATGCCTTTATTAAATCACTCAAAAAGTTGATCTGTGCAGTTGATTCTGTTCTCAGTTCTCAATTCGACCATTTGGCATCAGTACATAAGAGCTCTTTGGATAAAAGTGATTATTAGTGAATAACGACCTACATGTTGGTGTTTCCATCATATGTTTTCACAGATATAAATATAATGCACAACTGACATGGAACATTTTTATAATAACTGAAATATGCATTATTTGTTATGTTTGATTTATGGGGTGTGCAACTGCATAAAATAAAATTAAAATTATAAAGATTCAGAAAGAAATGAGAAGGTAAATGATAATTTTCTTATGAATAAATGTTTGTATTCCCCTCAAACCTGTTACATACCATAACCTAACACAGCAGAAACAGAGCAGCTGCCTGTGAACGTAACAGCGGCCGTTTACTAAAAACGTACATTTTCAGTTAAGCAGCAAACCTGGATTCCTGCGTTAACACAACATGAATATCTGCAAGGTAATGAGATTTCATGTTCCTCCTTCACAAAAACAAAGGAACCAGAGTGTGTATCCATCCACTTCACTCATTTATTCATTTGTTTGTTTATTTGTGTAGCAGGTCTAACATCTCACTCAATGCTGAGATTTTCTCTTGTAATGAAGGTTTAATTCACTAAACGACTTTAAAGAACTTCTCAAAAGAAACACTGGACAGGAACTCATTAGGGCAGCACACAACAGTACTGGTGGGCTTTATCATCCATAAACAAACTGTGTAAAAATGATGAAAACAATGTTTAATAGGTGCCACTGCTTCTGACCTGTAGTTTGTTACCATTACGTTATATTTAAGCTCTTTAAATGTTTTATGTATGTTTCACCTACATTTGCTCATACATACCATGCATGAAACACTTCACAGCCAAGTCTGACATATTTATATTATAAATTAAAGAATTGTTTCATCTACAGTTTTTACCTGATATCAACACCATGAGCTGACGGTAAATATGTCATGGGAAGTAGAAACTGTTCCTCATTTAACAAAGGCTTCCTGCTGGCGACACGGCTAATGAAGTCTCTGAAAGCTCATGGGTGACACTCTGTTCTGTTACATCACTTCCTGTAAGTAATTAGGTTAATATGGATGTATTATATTAATTAGTAAAAGAGAGGTGTTAATAATTACCCAGCAGTAAACGGTTACACAAGCTCTGCATTAGAAGTTATGCTAACTGCTGCAGATCATCTTACAAGCTCCCTGAGGTAGATGGACGCAGTAGCTATTCGTTTAAAGAGCTTAACAAAATGCGATAATTTTACTTCCACCACAACACGCGCAGACATTAAGACATAATTAACCTCTCTCTGCCATGCCTCCCAACACACCGGCTAATACCATCTCAACAACGCACTGCAAGATGGCACTGTACACACTCCCACAAATCACTGTTGACACACACATATCTGTCTGATCCTCAGCAAACACAAGAGTGTGTTGCTGTGAGTACACATACAAAAGTGTGTATTGCTGATGACAGCCATCAGGGATCAAGGCTCTGTAGATGGTAAGAAATGTCCTTCACAACACACTGCAGGATTATTAATCCATATCACACACTTAGACACAATTAGACTTTTGTTTGCTTACTCTAAAATAATAATCATTAATAAATAGCAAGAGGAAGCAACACTCAAATTCAGAAAAGTGTAAAATATTACACTTGCCTGTGCAAACGTTGCTGCCAAGATGCTAACATGCAGCGCTGCAAATGGTTTCCAGTGACGCACCAAAAGGGAAAATCACTGGCTGAAAAGTGACTGAAAATTCTGGGCACACTGAGCCAGAAACTAAAAAATGTAAGTATAGATTTTTTAAATTGGCCTTTTTTCTGATTAATCAATTTTAAATTCCACTAATGTTAAAATGGTTAACAGTGTTATAAAGTGATTACACTCATTTCCTTCATTAGTGTGGGCTCAAAGCCTTTTATTGTTCAAATGAAATGACAACTTTGCATATTAGGCTACCAGCAACTCAACAAGAGATGTTGGGTTAGTCTGTTATTGTACTGTACAACTCAGGACAGACATGTCTTGTGTGCTTCTAACAAAGACAAACAGCACAAAGCTACATTCAACTCCTCTACACCTAAGACAGTGTTTAAATCACATGATTTGCTCAGTAATGACAACTTAAACCAGATTTTAACATATCACTGCCTCCAGAAACATCTGCAGAAAAATCTGCAGTGAATTATTACATTGCCTAATGAGCTCCATTTTTATATATATGACTATTATGCTGTGAACTGAATGCACTTTAAGTTTGAATACTGCTCCCTGTTCTACTGACGGCGCTGCTAAAGACAAAAACCCCTCAGTGTATGAATACAGACACCTCTTAAAGGGACGGATTAGACCTATGAGCTCTAAATGGCAGGCTGACTCTTAATATCATGGGCGCAGTGAGTGACATGCGGATGGTGCGGCCTGTAATTAGAGCGTCGCCGTGTTTGGCTAAAGATGAGTAATTACTCATCGCTCGGAGTGGCTGGCCTCTGATAAAGCACTCATTCTCCCCGGCTTATCAAGAGGTCAAAAGAAAATGGTGTGGTGGGGGTTGGAAAGAGAGGGTGGGGAAAGATAAAATGGGATTGACAGGCAGCTAGTCCGGCTAAATGCTAATGCACCTGGTGACATTTAGCAGTGTCGCTAAATGCCCTCCTCACCACCCGCCACCTAACACACACATACACAAATGCATTACAGGTTACGCTGTCCTTAGTCAGGCTGGGAAGCTAGTTTCTCAAACTACGAGCAACTTATACTTTAAAATAGTTGAAAAGTATTTAGCTGCTCATTGTGTGGTGGTCTCTGTTGAAATAGCTGAGCTGCTGTCACACTACAGTAACGTTAGTTTGTAGCGTTAATAGTCTTAGATGTAATACTTCCTAACATTGGTTCCCTAGTTTCTGACATGGAAAAGACTTTTCACGCAAACACCCATCAGATCACGGTTTTCTTTAAAGAGTGACTCAAGTACAGATTAGTGCTGGAGTTTAATAAAGCGATCACTGCTTTCCTCTGTTTGTGCCGAGCATCTGCTGCCATCTGAACGGTTTCTCTGTTAGCCTTAATAACAATGACTCGGTAACAAGGCCTCACTTTGAAGTTGACTTTGATGTTTCAAGACTAGCAATTGTAGAAGCACTGAAAGCTTTAAAGAGGTTGAGAGAAGAGCAGATTACAAGATTGAGGGCTTCTGCTTTTCCTCACTGACAGAGCTAATGGAATGATTCACTCGCAAAGATTCACTCGCAAAGATTCACTAACAATGATTGTTCAGGTAAGTTGTGAAGAAACACAGAAACAGGGAATTTTACAAAACCTGGTCCAGCGTTCATCGACAGTGGAATTCTGTGGCGGCTGTACATGATTATTTTGGTTATGCAACATTTTATTTTTACTTGTTTTGATTTGTTTGAAAATCTTTATAAACAACATGCAAGTGTTATAATTTAAAAAGTGCTGCTATAAAGTAGCACAATGCCAGACTTTCAGACATTTTGTTCAGGTTTACACATATAAATAAAACCAGTGACATCTTCGTTTAAAAAAAAAATTGACACAAGAAAAAGGAAATTTTTGATTTGTTTAGTGTTGAAATTGTGGCTAGAACAATAAATTTTCAAAAAAAAGTTTAATTTTAACCAATGTTAGGAGTGAAATGATAAAGACATAAAAATGTAATGTGAGGAAGAAATAATCCAGGTATTACCAGTCCTGTCAAATTCACTTCAGTCTCCAATTCAGGGTTATAAGCAGAAAAATGTTTCTAGCATAGTGGAGGATGAGAGACTTCGGACGTGTCAGACTTCCTGTTTTTGATCATGTGTGACTGACTTGCGGCTTAATTGGGTTATTTTTACCTCAGCGGAGCAGGAGGAAGCACCTGGTCACTAATGTCATTCTTAATGGACTTTAATTAGTGAGGCATAGGGTAATAGTCAGAGAGAGACGTATTAGAGGGTGGATACAAAGAGTGTGTTTATCGTCAGTCTAGCACTGTCTAATTGCTAGTCTGTGCGTTTACGGTGTCTGGCACAGAGCAGACAAATTGGTGCGTGTAGGCATGTGCAGTTTTTATACCATCAAAGTTGTTCTCATTCCTTATAATGAGACCAAAAACAATTTGTGAATTGTTCATACGCATTTTCCACACTACTATATATTATATACACACTATATTTTAATAGTCCACTTTAGGCATTCTACAAACTACAAGTAACTTGGCAACTACATGTCACTGATCTAACTCTCATTATAGGTAGGGTAGGCAATTTCAGGGAGGATAGTCAAAACAAGCTAGCTTTAAAAACAAAAGATCCCGCCCTCCCTCCAGAGAGCTCTACGAAGCCACGCCTCCTCCAAAACTCATGGGCTGGCGAGTAAGAGATTATATTATATACATTTGGATGAAGTGCATGTTTACATAAATATGTATAGATCACTTAGTGTTTGCTATCAGGGTGCCGGGAGGCTTTCAGCCAGCGAAACCAACAAATGTTTCTGAAAAACAAAAATCACCTACCCTGCCTTTAATTTCCAATTTTTAACTAACCTTCTTTAGAGTACAAGTAGACGTCTAGGTCAAGGTTAGTGTTAGTGGAAAGGCTAACATGTTCTGCATTAGTCAGTCAGCAGATTGCCTGTTGGGGACCATTAGAGTAATATGTTAGCATACATTAGGCAGACAGTCTACTAATACTCTAATAACCGGTAGTTGAAAGGAGTTGTAAGCTACTTATAGTTAGGAGAATGTCTAGAGTGGACTACTGAAAAAAAGATGGGAAAGTGGGAAAAAATCCTAAAGGACCTAAATAATCCTAAACATTAGCAAATATGTTTGTATGTGTGCCAATTTAAACAGATCTGTAATAAATAAAAGAGTTAAGCTGTATGCGGTGTGTGAGATAAAGGGCCTTTAAATTTCATGGAATCGTTTCCTGTGGAGTTCTGTGAGCACAGACCTCTCATCCGTCCATGCTCCGTGTTTTCCATTCTCTCCACTCTGATCCTGAACATCTTTCTCTATGAGAGCGAGTGCAGCAGACACTGAGTGATGGGCAGCATCTATTCCCCTGTCTGGTGCCGACTTACCCCTGTTATTGATGAGGGAGGTACGTGCCCCACAGAGGACACAGGCCTGCCCTCCAGACAACACATTTACAAACCATTTAACAGCCATTCTGCTACCCTTCAATGGTCATTCTGGCCTCAGGAGGTGACTTGATCTACACATGCAACAGTGGGCATATGTCAATGGTAGATTAAGGCCTACAGTTATCGATCTGATCCTCAGCATTTGTGTGTGTTTTTGTGTGTGTGTGAGACACAGAGAACCATGTTCAATCCTGTTGTGTTGTTTTAGCTAACAGCAGTGCATGGCACACTCCAAAATCCCAGTTAGTTGAAAGGTCTGGTGAAATGTACTGTGAACTGTAAAAGAAGACCACACACGCACACATGTCAGCCCTGAAACCATATTTAACTACTGGCTATTGAGATAAACGTGAACAGACTATTGAGAAGAACAGAATTATCACTAAATCTATAAAGCACTATTACAATTATTTTTAAATCACTATATTTATATAAATCACCTCTGTTTCACCCCAGAGATGCAGTACCCAACTCTGTGCCGAACCCCCAAAAATCATCAGAACAAGAACACTGTCTAAACCCTCATCAAATCATTTCATTCATTTACAACTACCTAAATCTAATTAAATAACTAATCAACCCAGCACAAATGTACACAACACACTTCAGTAAAATTACACGGCGAGTGAGTGAAAGCCATTATTTTCTTTAAATCACAGGTCCACTAATCATGATTAACAGTATATCTACAGCTCACTTTGCAGGGTCTATAACAGCATTAAATGAGAGTTTAGTGAGGGGCACCTGCACACAGAAAAACATTCAATAAAAAACTAAAGACATTTAAATGAGAAACAAATCAGAATTTCTGCATAATTCAATTCACATCAAGAGGTGTCCAGTGGATATTGTCCAGTGGATTCAGTTGATACTAAATACACTAAATAAAGTCTGTCGTACATCCAGTGTTTAATTTGCTTGCTTTTCACTGTTACTAAAACACTATTTTGTTTCATAATCACATTTATCTGTTGCCTTCAGCGCTATAAACATCTCTGATTTAATCAGTGTACATAACTTTACACACACGCATGTACACAAACACACACACACACAGCATTTCAACACTCTCAGACATGATTCGCCAGTAATAACACACAGCCTGTTAATGTCACTCCCTCAAGCCTTTTCAGAATTAGAATTATTAAATCATTATATGCTTTATAAAACGTACGACCCAAAACTTTTTACGCACGCACACACACCGAGGTGTGTCTGCCTCGATTCCAGACAGAAAAGCAATGTTAAACTATTTAAAAGGCAACACTGTGAAATGTTCCCGTGGCTTCTAATATGATCTCTTTCACTGTCTTCTGACTCTGTGGCTGTCTCTATCTCTCACTGTCAGTTAGTGAGGATGGTTTGAGCTGATAACAGCACGGGTCACTTGCAGTGTTATAGCCATCATCGATCTTGGCTCTGTGTCTCGCCAGTCACTGCTGCATGTGTGTGTGTGTGTGTGTGGTCTGTGTTTTGTCTGGAAATTTTGCGAATGAGGTGTGCGTGTTTTGTCCAAGCAGGCAGGAGAAATAATGGGCAGCACAGGAGGAACAAAGCATCTGACCCAGAGACAATACACGGTGTCCTCATCTCAGAATCCAGCATGTCACATACAGCACATTTCTGAGGTCAGGTGAGGCTGGTTGGCAGACGACATTAACTCAAGCCATCACTTTGATGAGAATGTAATATGTTTGCATGCCTGCCTCTGAAAACAGCATTTCTTCTACCCCCACCCGATACACAGAGTGCATTCATCTGTGCTGTTATGAAGTCACTGAGCCCTCCCAGTAGCCCAGTGGCCTGTGTGTGAGTCTTGTGTGTGTGTGTCATGTGTGTGCATGAGTCTCTGTGTGTGAGTCTCTGTCTGTGTGTATATGTGTATGTGTGTGTGTGTGCACGTGCGTGAGTCTGTGTGTGTGTGAGTCTCTGTGTGTGAATGCATGTGTTAAACAACAGTGGCTCTGAGAGGCATGTTATGTGACTAGACTCTCCCAGGCCTGTGGCTACACGTCTGTCTACTTCCATCTGGTCAGCTGACAACCTAAAAATCTGCCCCCAGCACAGCATGTCCAGACTGCTATCCCACTCCAGAATTACTCCTGCAAAGCTGGGCAGCACAGAGACGGACCACCAAACACTGACCCCTCTGCTCGTGACTGACAGACTGACACATCATGCCCATCGCTCAGAGCTTGTTATAATGGACGCTTAGCTTGTTTGTTTGAGGCGTTTATTTTAGGAGTTAGTTACTGCTGAGTGGGTCAGTGTTGTCAGATAGAGTCCTTTATATCTTTGAACCCATCATTTCAAACAATGTCTCTGACCTGTTTGTCTTGAATCCATTACTGTTTAAGTAACCCAATGAACCCAATAAACTGTAGCAATTAAGTCAAGTCAACTGGCTTTATCAAAGTTTTTCTTTATTTTTATAGGAATGTGCAAAACTGAACTTTCAGGCAGCCAGTGAGTTTTCTGAACTCAGTGAGAGTTGTTTTTATCAGACATGTTTTAGTTATGGATGTGAAGCTCAGACATTCTATAACTTAACTGCCAGATATTCAGAAAATAAATAGGCTGATGGCTGTAACCTTTTATTGCACAAAACTTAGACCTATTATGCATAAAAACTGGAACATTGCTCACAGCAGGCAATTTTGAAGTCTGACAGTAATTGTCTGGAAATGTATTGTTGAAGGTGGGGAATTTGTTGCATAAGCTGTGTTTTGATGGCTGTAGCAGCGATGCTTTAAAGAGGATAAATTTAGAAAGAACTTTTTCCAGGTTTTACTGTGCTGTCAGCTAGTAACAGACCGGAAACATGCTAAAGCACGTTTCAGCAATAAGCAGCTCTTCATTTATCGTCTTTAAAGCACCGGCGCTAAATATTAAAAGTAGATGGAAACTAGATAAACTCAACACTTGATTTCACAAATGACCTGGACTTGTTAAATAACTAATTCTATCCCTGCTTTTCATAATGTTACCCTTCAAACAGATTCTTCTGCTTCTAAAAATACACTCACCCTTATACACGTCTCACGACACAGCGATCTGATTGATTATAAGCCCAGATCACAGGGACACACACCTATTAATCAACTTTGACTAACCCACTTAAATAAAAGAAGTCTTTATTGTTATGAAGTTAACACATACATTTGGCCCTCATGTTTAATTCAACACACTCAACTGTTTTCTTTTTTTTTTTCCTTTTTTAGCCATTGTGGGCGACATAATCAAAATGCCATTATCGAAAAGTTTCTGGCTAACAAAATTTGCACATTTAATAAGCAAATTATTTTAATGAAAAACCCTCATGCCAAACCAATTAGTAATGAATTATAATCTTATGATAAACGATCGTGTGTTGACAGCCGGGGGGAATTGTGCAATCAGACATTAATTATTCATTTGATAATGAAGTTCAGAGGTGTGGGGAGTGGATTGGATGAGCAGAGAGAACGGGCCGGTGGTAGCAGACCTGTCTCGGCGCTGACCCGTTTTGTTTGCAGTGCTGTCTGCTGGGAGATGTCCTGCTGGCTATATTTGGGCCGCTGGTTCATGCACTGACACGTTTATTGTTGCTGCATTTCTGTTGTTCTAAAGTCATGTTTTGGCACAGATGTTTTTGTTTTTCACGTGTGATCGGCTGCAACACTTAGTCAGTTCAGTGAAAAAGCAAATTCATTGAGTTTTATGCACTAAAGGAAAAAAATCTTTTTTCTATTAATATTATCATTTTTACTATGTTAAAATTACATATTAAATGTCAACTAACAGCAACAGGCCTTTCCTGGAACAAAACATTTCAGTAATATTATGAAATCTAAACTGAAGACAATAACAGAAACATGATCACCTGTTTTAATGCTCTGCTCGCTGTGTGTTGAATGTCAAAAGTGTGAATTTAGTTTATCTTTAACAATAAATCTGAGCAAAGTTTGAGACATTGTTGAGGTCTGTTCTGAAAATCTAAAGACACAACTGACTGTTATTCTCAGAGACAGAAATGAGGTTTGCTATTTATTTCTGAGAATTGATTTTTAAATAAATTTAAATATTTGTATTGCAATTTGTCTTCCCTATAGCCCAAGAAAATGCCAGCTCAATACTTTGGTGCCAGGCCTACATTTCTCACCTACACTGTTTAAAGAAAGGCTTAAAACTTGATGAACTTGATGACAGCCTGATGAAGGTGCCATGAAGAATAAAAAACAAAAACGATGATGGCAGGAGAACGTTTGTCAACATGATTTCTTCAGAACACAGGCAGTCAAATTGAAGGCACATAATACGACATGTTTTACTAAAGGCAGCGTATTCTTAGTTCATTGGTTTGCATTACCCACTTATTCGCTGTCTTTTTGTCCACAATGACACATCAAGCACCAGTCTTCTTTACAGCGCGATTAAACTGTTTGTGCTGTGATCTTTTATTATTTATACTCAAAGCACGCCTCACCCATAAACCAACCAGATAGATAGAAACTCACCCCCATTAAAACAAAGGAGCTATAAATAAAACCGGCACGTCCCAGAACTGTCAGTGAGGTGAGAGGGCAGCGGATCAACATCACGCCACACTATTGATCCTGTGCTGATCATAGCCCAGCTAACGCCAGTGAAGGAACAAAATGAGTTGATGCCAGTGAACGGTGCCGTGGTGATCTGAGACAAAACAGGAATGAAATATGAAAATAACTCTTATACAACTCTTCTCCTGTGACTGTTGTCTACACCTCTTCCTCTATATACAGTGATATGTTTCACGTTCTGTGAGGCGTTTATGTCCCGGCCAAAACTCAAGAGCTCAACCCCTGATTCGGCTCAGATGCCTCCATAAATGGAAATCAATGGGATTTTTACCTGTTTGCTATCTGTCAGAAATGTAGGGCAATCAGAGGATCAAAGAATAGATAAATAACACACCTCTCATCCATGAGAGACGATATCTGTGACATCATTCATGTTTGTTAACTTTTTCAGTATGAGCAACAGTACATATGAGGCTTGCTTTACAAACACCAACAAACAGGTCAAAAGAAGCAGTTGCCTCCAGTTGTCTCATGTTATATAATTAAAGAACTGTAAATTCTATGTAATAATACCAGCCGTCTGTGTGGAACAGCTATAGTGTGATGATTTACTCTGTGAAAGCCAGAAACTGCAGTGCTGACGTTTTCTGACTGTCTGTTAAGCATCATCTGCTAAGCGTCCGTCTGGTCTCTCGCTCTCTCGCTCTCTCTCTCAGCAGAAGGGGATCACGCAACATTATGAGGTCACAGCTCGCAAGATTTCCCTGCAGAAGGTCTGGATACTGATTTCTTACAGACTGGAAGAGCTAGAAGTCGACTTCTGGAAGGAGAAACATCCACTCGCTGTGAGCTGCGATGAGAACTCTAACGTAAGCATGAATGTTGACCTTTCAGTGGGACACCAGGAAGCAGAGCCTGGCCGTGTAATCTGTCACATCCATTAACATCTACACTGAGTACAACAACACAGCACCTGGAGACATGGATCTCACCGCCTGCAACACCAAACACTGCTGACAAATATAAAGTATACTTAATGGGCTGTTAATATGAGAGTTACTTGAAGGTTTCAGGTTCGATCACCACAAAAAGAGAATCAGGAGAAACCAACATTGTGCCCTTGAGAAAGACACTTAAGTCTGTCCATAATGACACGCTGATACCACAAACCTCTCTAGACCACAGACTACATGTCATTATATTCAAATAGATGCTTTCAAACCCCGCTTATGTTTTCAGATGTGCCCTTTAGACTATGCTTGTGCTGACTTCACAGAGCACAGTAACAGAACCGTCATCAGACCACAGGAGCTATGAGTGAAACTTTAAACAGACTCACCATGTGACCAGGATGTGCCGACATCACCTCTCGTGTGGTTCTGCGTGTTGGTAGTGTAACCATACGCCGCATTGGCCAATAAAGATACATTGGTTGTTCATGTACAGCACACAGGTTTTGTGCCGAACGTTGGAATAGAGATCTGAGTGTGTCTGAAGTTATAAAAACCCAATAGATGTTTCTACAGAACCACTTATCATCTGACCTCAAACACTGGAATCTTAATAATCAACGTTTGTGACCAACATCTCCAGAAGCAACTAAAGAACATACCAGTTTAAACGACTGAAGGTCACTCGGGGAACAGTGAGAGGACACAACTGAAAGGATCAAGTATGGAGGATTTACTCTTTTGTTTTATTCTGCTGTATTGGCCTCCTCTTGAGACAAGATTACCTCAGACCTGCGGGTAACCTTCAGCATTACAATGGGAATATTAATCCATTGGATTAACAGCTGAGGGTGAAGTCTCTCTCATTGTCCTTTTATAATTTGCTGATTTTAAGCCTCAGCATGTGCCATTTTGTAGACTTGCGGGATAGGAATTAGTGACTCCATTAAGTAAAACCAACAAAATACAAATGGAAAAACTAAAACAACTGGGCACACACAGCTCCACTTGGTTATTGTTCATCTAAACCAATTTTGCAACCTGCATGTATTCTAATACTCTAATACTTTTGAAACTGAAAAGGTAAAATACTGAGATTTTGAAAATGTTCTCTCAACATTATTGGCTTATATTCAGACATATTCAGTATGAACCAAAAATTGATCTAAGAGACAAACACTGTTCTTAGATCAGTTCTTTTATTCAAGTTGCCGTGCTGCGAGCGAGTCAAAAGCTAGAACAGCGGTAAAGACACTGCAACAGGGGTAACAAGATTGTTCAAAGGGTCTGTGTGTTGCCATGTCGATATAACTATAAGCGGCTGACTAAGGGAGCTCTGGTAGCTGTTGCTAGGCGTCTGGGAACTTTCACAGTACAGACTGTCTCAGTGTGCCTCCAGTACAAGAACATTATGATCTCACGACAGCGAGATGAACGTACAGTAGAGCGGCAGATGAAAATCTACACTGTGAGGGTGGATTTAATGCTAAATAAAGAATAGGTGTTATTTTATAGCAGTCAAGAAGTTAATGTGCTGTAAATGTAGGGAATTAAACATTGTTTCACTTCTGTTTTGTTACCTAATGGTCAACATTGCCCGTAAGGCCAGGAGGTCCGATAAAATGATGGCGGATTGAAAGCGGATTGAGCAATAATGTCTCACGAATCCCAGCTTTTGCCAGACACACATTCAGGCACAAATGCTTACATACTGTCATAAAGCACCAAACTTTTGATACTTTCGTCTCATTACTGAGAATCCATATGCCCCGGTGTAATGGGAGCATTCCACGACACCGTCTTGACCCTTAAACGCACACACACAACCTCGTCCCCATTAAAGGTGTGACTGCTTATTGACAGTGGGGTGCAATCAGGCCTCACAGAGATCTGTCTGTAGCCGGGCCCATTACAGCTCTAACGTGGCTCTCCTGTTGAGCAGTCAGCAAGGTACAAGCTGCAATCGCATTAGGGCCGGTGAAACCAATCAGTCTGGCCGCCTCATGCTCACTCTTCCAGCCACTGCCACAGTAATTGCCGGCCAGCCAATTGGAGCTTATTAGAGAGTTTGGACTCTTAATTGCCTGGTGGTGGAAGCTGGATCAATGGCTCACTTATTAAAGACATTCTTCCTGTGTGTGTGTGTGTGTGTGTGTGTGTGTGTGTGTGTGTGTGTGTGTGTGTGTGTGTGCGCGCGTATGGGCCTGTGGAAGATCTTAATGGAGCAGATAGCTTTGAAGAGCGGGTGCTCGTTAATGCTCCTCAGACTTTTCTCGTTTTCACCTCCTGTGTCCCGGTTCTCCTGCTCGGTCTTTTCTTGCCTCCTCAACCTTCTCTCCTGACCTCGACTCTTGCTGAGGTGTTGAACAATCAACTCCAGGGCTGTTGAATTGTTGCACTGAGCTGAAGAGATTGAAGAACGGGCTAGTGAATCAATAAAGACAAAATCAATAGCACTTTAAGAGTGGATTTTTCAGACAGCCGCCGGTCGCCACGGTCAAATTCAGATTTCTATTTTTTTATTTGGATGAAAATGTCCTCATTAGGACACTGCTATCTCTTCACTCATTAAAATCTGAATTGGGTTTACAGAAATGAGCGCTTATTAAATCTACATGATCCACCAGTTCAGCGGAACTAGTAAGAGGTTCGATGAATTCAGATGATTTGAATTGTAAATTTCATGTTGAAACCATCGGAGGCTGGTTAATGCAAAGCGGCGCTCTAGTTTGAATAGGACATTTTTTGTGATATACTGTCATCTAGTGGTCGGGAGGAGAGACGTTACGTCCAGTGCTGAACACACTATTACTGTGTATTTAAAAATGTAAGAGCTGTCCGATGATCTACAACAGAGCTGCATACCTAGTTTAAACACGTAGCAGGTTCTTTATCCAAAGTGACAAAAAAGTGATGTGATGATACACACTGATAAAAAATGATTTTTCTCAAAGGAGAAAACAGCAAATTTCAAAAGTAGACCAGAAAAGTGCAAACTAGAGCAGTGTGGAAAAATTATTTTGTTTGTCAAATAGAAACTTTTGTTATACTTTTGTCTCGGTAAATAGTAATACAGAAAGTGTTTTTAAAGATTTGTGTCTTCAGCCATTCTTTAAAAATTAGGTCAGTTTCAGGGACGAGAGGACGGCAGATATAAATGTGTTGGCTGGTAGCATCAGACACCGGCGTCTTCATTGATTGTGGGCAACAGTAAAGAACACAGACAGACTTGCTGAAAGGTTGTGAGGTAGAAGGTTGCCAACGACAGTGAGTTCTGAATGCCAATGATAGAGCCGTAAGATTGATGCAGGCAGCTACAGGTAGCTCGTGGAAAATGATCAAGAGGAGTGTGACTGTGACTTGGCTTCTCTTAGGTTGGTTGAAGACCAAACCAACCACAACATTATGGTCCACCTGTGGAGATTAACTGTGCTAGCTCAGGGGTGTCCAACCCTGTCCTGGAGGACAACTGTTGGGCTGAGTTTAGCTCCAACCCTAATCAAACACACCTGCCTGGAATTCTAAAGTGATCCTGCACACCTTGATCTGCTGGTAAGATGTTTGATTTGGGCTGGAGCTAAACGGTGTACAGCCTCCAGGAACAGCACTGGACACGTCTGTGGAGCTGGAAGGGCTGCCAACAGAGTTTTGTAGTGATTCAAATGATATGGAACAGAATGTTTGGAAGTTAAGTAGCTACATAACAGACCATTGGTTGAGATGTTGGCAGGTTAAGGTTTACTTGGTCATCAAACACAACCCCCAAGTTCTGGCTAAACAAGCTGGAGAAACCGGCAGTGATGCATCATTAATGCAGAAGAGCGTTGACACTCACTCAGTTACACATATCTCTGCTTTCTTTCTTTCATACCAGCAGTTACTGCAGTTTATCAATCATTGTGCATTTGAAGAAATTCTCACATTTTATGTCACTTTTAATTGCCAGCTTGATGAAAACAAATGACTGTTTCATTACTGCAGGCCCCAGCCAGTAAAAAAAACGCCTCTTAAAGCAAAATAACATTAACTATTGGTACTTTATCTCTCTTAGTGTAGATGGTAAGAATGATGTGGATTAGAAGTTGAGCAGGTTCTCTCAGTAAGAGATGATGCCCCAAACATCAAACATTACTGAGAGAACTCAACACTACTATGCTTAAGAACGGTATGCTACACAATTCAGGTTAGCAAAACAATTATCACAATATTTTAAACCAAATTAAAAAAATTATACGGACACAGAATTATTTTCAGAGCCAAACTCATGCTGCTTATGTTGTGTAAATGTACACAACACAGGTCACAGCTGAAACTCATGAGGTTTAAATCATCAGACTGTAGCTCTATGATACATAATGTTTATGTAAGCATACATCACACCATGATGTCCAATGACCTCCCATATATAAACTACATTTCTCAATCACCTCATTAACACGCATTCAAACTGATAAAAGTCACACTCACACGGTTTCTTCAGATATAATATGTTATCCTGTTTTACATTATGGAAGTATAATGGAGTGGGCATTCTTTGACATGCAGATATGGTGACTTCAATTTAAATGACAATATAAACTATAGCAAAACATAATTAGCTGAACAGTGGATGAATGTTTATGATCCATCATCTCATGAGGCCAGAGCTCTAACTAGGGTCTTTATATAACGTTTATTCATTATTACCTGAACTCTCACCACTCAGTAAGCAGAAAATAAACTGTATGATCATTTCAACCATCAACTTCTAATCATCAGCTAATATCTATTCTAGCTGAATGTATCAAAGTCTTCACAGTGTGACTCCTGCATTGACAGCCAGTGAAAAGCAGTTATGTATTCAGCAAATATTTCATTATATTATAGCTTGTGATGTCACAGCTAAGAACAGCCTCTAGTGAAAGGTTTGTTGCTTAACATGTCATTTCCTGCAGCTCTGAAAGTCACATGACGTCTGTGACACTATTGTGAATGAGAATACAAATGAGCAGTTTATTACAGGTATGACAATATTGTGATACTCAGCAAAGCAATAGTAATTCACAGTTACACATTAGTTTGATTAGTAATGTCTGATGCCAGATACAATAACACCTTATGCAGACCAACATTTACATCACAACATGAAACAGCAATATTTCCACAGAGGGTAAATCATTAAACTACAGGTGCAGAGATTAAATTACCGTTTCATTATTTAAAGAGGAATGGCTCTAAAAACAACAACATGGAAAACTGTAGTGTCAAAGTGGAGTGATGGCTGTAAGTTTTTTAAAGAGAATACTGTACTTCCAGCTTAAAACACTTTAAAATCACAACATGGATTCACTAGCAAACCAGTGACACCATCTCTGCACACTGTACATGTCCTGAGCTTCACAAAGGTGGAAATGATAGCAAACATGCACCCATTTGGTGGAAGATTATAACATTGTTAAATATTAAATGAAAAGACTGAAAGGTTTATGATAAGAAGTGCCTCTTTGACATTATATCCTCCATCTGTTCAGAAACCTTTAACTGTGGCACAGACAGGTCAACAAAGGTCCTAATCCCAAAATGTGTTCAAACTGAAACGCAACATGAATGATTTATATGTGGCATTTATACGATGTCTGGATGGTTAAAGTAATGGTTTCTGTAAGGAACATTTCTGCTCGTACACTGACACCTAGCGGAACTAATGCTGCATTACAACAGCTTTTTATGTTAAGGTCTTGCAAACCTAAAATGTTACTTATTTACACTCACTTATTGTCAAGGTAAAATATGCTTGACATATTTATTCTGACACAGATTTAGTAACAATTATGATTTTAACATTTTCACCTGATATCGGTGAGTGTTTGTTTTCTGTACCTGTCTGTTGAAAAACAGCATCAGCTCTCGTCGTTTCCTCAGATGGCCTGAAACAGCAGCGATTCATTTTAAACATCCAGTACTGAGCTAAACACGAGACTCATCGCTAGCATTCAGTTTCACTAAAGATTATATCATCTGATATTATACAACCATAAACACGAGCATAAATATATCATCATAAACGTACATCATACACATATAATATATAACAGCGACGGACACAAAACTACACGTTTAAATGTCACGTACACGCGACTCCAGTCACAGGCTTTAACTATCCACGTATTTTACCTAATAACTGTGTAAATGTAAGCAGAAATACGTAAATATGAGTTACACACCTTGTACACTTGATGACGTTTTATTCCAAAACGACGACAAACGCCAATATAAAAACAAACATAATATCATAAACAACAACAACAATAATAAATACTATGATAATAGAGTAAAACAAAATTACTTCCAATTAAACTTCCGTTCATTTGTAGCGACATTTGTAGGAAATAAACGATAAATAAGACGAAGATGATGAAGATGATGAAGATGAACGCTCACCGCGTTTCGCGTTTCCCGCGCTGTCTCTGACGTCATCGGGGTAAACGTGATCGCGCAGGAAGCGATGTTTGTATTACATTTATATAAATATGGCAGAAATGTCGCAGAAATGTCGCAGACGTGTTTGGATGAATGAAACGAAACGGGGCATTTGGTCAGTCTAACTTTATTTACGACGTTTGGTTTTATTTAATGGCACGTGACGTGTCTTAAAGCGACACGAACACACGTCAAGGCAAAATGAGGCCAAGCTTAGCAATAAATCTGAGGTTCAGTGTAATATTACATGTTGTTGTGTCATCACTGTAAATGCAGAGCAAACGTTTCAGTTTTATAGTTAGGATCCCGGTGGCATGCATGCAATTTGTGTTTAAGTCATGATCTGCCTCCAATGACCTATTTATCTAATAGCTTGTCTTTTTGTTGATTTTGTGTATTTCTTTATTTATTGGGTTCTTCGTATCAGCTTTGTGTTTGTCATGTATTTTATTTATGTTTTGTATTTATTTCCACTGGATGGCAGTGTTGTTTAACTCAACATCAGTTTGAACAGTCACAGCGTCAGGCCACACGTTACAGGAAGGCCACTAAAACGTCACTTCCTGTAGCCACAAGGTCATGTGTCTAGTGTGGTCAGTTAAAGTCAGGACTAAATGTTGTATTTAAAGGTATCAGTGCCATTATGAGAGATGGCAACAGTTTTCAATCGAAGAAAGAGTCTCATACACCTGTTTTCTTTTGAAATAAACTCTTTCTTACAAACCTACTATATCTGTGAACCAATCAATCGAAAAAAGACACTATGATGTTATAATATTAAGTGTCAGAATCAAACATACTGTATGCTAACGCAAACCATTAATAACAAAATCTCCTTATCAGTTCATTTCCACTGGAAACTGAAGCATGTGGGCGAAGGAGGGATGCCAGTTATTAAGATTTGTGTCCAGCAACTGAAAGCTGTTTCTATTACCCAGGATGCATTGCAGGTGGCAAGCGGCTCAGGAAGTTGTGTACAGATAAAGGCTGGGTGGAGACCCGCCCTGATCCCTACCATTAGCTAATCCGATTCATTACATCAATTAGATCATCGAAGAAAAGGGGAAAGTCAGTTTAGGATGATCAGTGTAAAAACAGGGAACATAAATGAATTGGGGTTACAGAACATGGTTCTCAACAGCACAGAGGTCTACTGTACAATACACAGACAAATACAGTATATCACGTATGCTGAGGATTCATTCACTAGCTTTATCTTATGTGACTTTTAATGGAAATTAATTTAAAAGGTTTTTAGAGTAAGATTTTATAAATATACAGTTATGAAAAAGCCGATTCACAGAACTGAGAACTCATATTGCGTATAAGTCACATTGTAAAGTCGTTCTTTTAGTTATACAGCAAACAGGAAATACTTCAAAAGACCTTAAACTGAGAGCGTTTAATTATCTAACAGATTTATATGCATTCACATACAAGAACACATAAATGTGTTGTTCCCTCAGACCTTGTTTTCTCAGTTTTAACCATATTTCTTTCATAATAATCACGTTGAAAGAAAACATGAAAGATGGATGAAAGGAAATGCACATATTCACAGAAAACAAATAGTTTCATAATTATTAGTAATATTTTATTATTATTAATGATATTTGCTAAAGGTTTGTGAATGATGCTGCCGATCATGTACATTTTGAGGGAACTGTGTAACTTTCAAAAATGTGTTTGATGAAATCTTATTCTATAATCAGATTACAAACCAACTATCCAACTCTGTCTAACTGGAGCCAGGCTCTAATGTACAGCTGCATACATTAACACAGATGGGTTCGCGTCAGAATAGTGATGAGCTGTGAAGGTTTTAAACGCACAGATCACACTATCAAGAACACTTAAAATGCAACAATAATGAGCATGTCAAGAATTTGTGAGGAAAGAGAGTGATTGGGATCTCGGGGATAGATAGTCACAATACAACAGCACAGGTTGTTTGTGTTTTTGTTGAAAATGTTTGTGGTATCGCAGGTATGCGTGGAATCAACACGCATGGTTTAGAACTGATCAAATGTATGCGTCCACGATACTTTCTGACTAATTGGAATGTGCCTGTCGCATTGCTCGCATCTGATTGAGGCCCGATGGCTAAATGAGGCGTGACAACGCAGGCGCCGCCGCATTTTTAGGGGATGAGCGTGTTTATGTGTGTTTGTTGTAGACGAGACGCGTCAGTAGGTCAGCGGCAAAAAGCAGGAGAGATAGTTTGATTGTTCCAGAGCCACAGCAACCTGCCCGTCGGCCCGGCGACAGACAGTCCCATGACATCACAGCAGCAAGCGGGKGGGGGATGAGGAAAGAAATGGCACAGAGAGAAGAGATTAAACGGAATGATAAAAGAACAAGTGGGGGGGGGAGAAAGCTGATAAGCGAAGAGAGAGTTGTGTGGAGAGGTAATTCATCGATGCGCTGAAACAGGAGACAACAGCCGGGGATGGGCAGACTCCATTTTTCTGTGGTATTATCAGAAAACATTCATTATCACTGACCACTTCCTCAAACTCGCCCACTGACCACGACCCTAATGTAGTCCCAAATTAATACGCCACAATATTGCCTTCCTTGTGTGAGAACTGCAGGCCAGAGCGAAAACTGTGTGTTGCTGCTAATAAAACGCTGAATTGGCGATAAACGGACAGCGGGCGGCTGCGGTCCTGAGTGTAGCGCGTTTGCTGAAGTGTTATCAGGATCTGACATGCCGGAGATCTCGGAGCATCTGAGGCGTCCGTATCAGGAGCCTCTACAACTCACGCCGCGGCCTGCACCATCAATCACACTGCTAATACCACAGAGCTAACCAAGCTAGCATGTTCACTGGTAACACAAAGCACAGCTTACAAACATGTTAGTTTTTAGGTGTTAACTGGTCAACAATGCAGGGCAATGCAACTTCACATGCCCTTAATGCAGAAACTCTGCATATCACTGATGGAGCTTTAATGAATAATTATAACAAAGGTTTTCATACTTTAATGTTAATGATGATTTAGATGAACAGAGTTTGTGTTATATTGTCCTGCCTTTCAATTACAGGTTAATTGAAAAGGTTAGTTGTGATGTGATGGTTTCCGACTGCCTCAAATGTGTTTTATTTTGGAAAGTTGTGATTGCAGTAGTGGATGTTTTTATTTTCTGTTGGAGAAACACAAACATTAAATACATACATGAAGATTGTGCTCATAGTTCACCTCTACATTCCAGCTGAAAACGTAAGAATGGTTTATATATACTTGCCTTACAAATGTACCATAGTAACAATTTACACTTTTCTGAAGCAACTGGACTTACAGTTTTAACCAGGGGGATGAAAAAACAGGCGAAAAATCAGCTTCCTTTGAAGCAAAGACCCGTATCATATCAATAAACCAGAATATCACAGAGACTTACAGATGGACTCCTTTTGACCTGGACCAGTCAGCAACCACCTACAACACGCTAGAAACCACCTAGCAACTCCCTGTCAGCACCTTAGCAACCATCCGTACAATATCCTAGCAACCCTGACAACCACATAGCAATGAACTCACACTGATTTTATGATTATTATATGATTTTCAAGTATCGACATCAATATGCAAATATGTATTTATTCCTTTTTAAGGTTTATAACGTTTATGAGAATGTTATTTGAGTTATTCTTGTAAATATTCTTGTATAAGTCTTGTAAAGTACAAGAGGTGCAAAAAGTGTAAAAAATAAACAGAACTGAGCATCATTTGAACATAAAGCATTAAAACAAACACAAGAGAAGAATATTAAAAATAAAAAGAGAACAGGAGTTGAATTATGTGAGGCGTGTTCATTTATTATTGATGTGTGATGAACAGTCGGCTCTCCGGTGAAGCGTATAGAGTTTCACTCCCTCTCCTCTGCTTTTAAATATTCCTCCAGACCCAGAGCTTTAAAGTTAACTTCAATTACAGCCGTGATTAGATCTACACGAGCTTCCATTAGTGGATATTTAAGCTTCAGACCCAGAAAGCCTCAACACACACTGGGTCAAACATAAGAATATACCGTATTGATTTACTCACCGCACTGTTTTTTCTGTGTTTTTTGTCTATTCAGGAATTATTGTATCAGGGTTTCCCTCTGTGAGAAATGTAAACGGACGGCTTGTTTCTGATTGTTGGAGATTTGTGATTGTAAGATGTTTCGCTGTTGCGTCTGGTTGTCTTGGAGCACAATCAGTAACAATGTTTGTACAAAGTTTCATTTTGCACTGATGTCTCTAATGCACTGATGTCATGATATTTTTACTAGCTGTTATCTTTTTATGATGGTTTTAATGGCATCTGCGATTCATTGAGTCTTCAGTCATTCCAACAACTCCAACCAGTGACGACTGTTGTCAACATAAAAACACTGTTAACAGACCATATTAGTGACACATTCTGACATATTTGTAAAGCAACAGGACATTTAAAAAGAAAAGGTTTGTAAAAAGCTGTAAACATGAAAGCAGGAGATCAGGGTTTAGGTAGTTTTTAGTTAGCCTAACAATTTACAATTTGGACACAACAAATGGACATTTTAGATTGAATTGATTGTTTAAAAGTAACAAATTTCAATCAATTACAGTCTAAATGAGAGCAAAGTCCTGTGTTTATATATTATAGCGGCTGTTATCAGTGATCTTCCAGAGAATTCTTAAAAATGTGAAATGTTTTCCTGGATTGCTGAATGGCTCAAGTAATTAATCACATGACATTTACAGCTCAGCTGATTGGCTCAAAAGCGTCTGTGCCCATGATGGCCAATTTAATTCAAGTTCCAGAAGAGTCACAGAATGGATGCTAACCAGTGCCTTCATTTCAGGTGCTAAAGAGCTACTTTAGCTGCACAAGCACAGCTTTCCTCATGATGAATAAAAGGCAGGACATTTTAAATGGCTTGTCAGTTTTATATCACGGCTGTAACCATGATTTGCTGCTTGCTGTAGCTACTCGATGTCAGGTGACATTTGGGGGGGTTTCCTCATTCTAGAGGACATTTTATTGGACCCCCCCACTCATCAATACTTATGCTTTGCCTTCCAGAAAGAGAAAGTAACTGAACATTTTAATAGCGTTTACTCGACTTTTAGGAGTATGCTAGTATCTAGCTTAACCTCATGCTAACACACATGAACTAAAAGTCCAGGTTTGGTTTCATTGGGATAGAATAAGCTGGTACCACGGCGACAGGCCCTGAAGAAACCAATCCAACAGGAGACAACAGGAAGGAAATGGAGATGGTGAGAAAAGAAGACGGAGAGCGAGAGAAGGGAGATGGAGGAAGAGAGAAGGGGAACAAGATTAAAAAGGGAGGGAGAGGCAGAGGGCTACTGAAGCGGGAGAGGAGGGAAAGATATATGAGCGTCCTGAATGATTGTGACAAGCATAGACCATATCAGACACTGTTTGTTTGCACACCACCTCTCGCTCTCTCTCTCCCACATCACATTAAAGCAGCCTGTCTCACTCTCTCTGTCTCTCTCCCTCTACCCATCTCATCACCTGACACACAGCCAGATGTTATAGACTGATAACAGCCCCAGGCCCTTCCTTCCACAACCGGTACCTACACACATTTATACAGCAAAAAAGTAGTCACACACTCACACATGTACACACATGCACAC
>JBAJNP010001118.1:0-68828 GCA_036877545.1 Yasuhikotakia modesta
GTGCTAATGACATGTTGAGGCCTTTGTAACTCTTTAACATTAAGATGTGGCCTAAAAAAGACACCCTCTCTAAAAGGGCAAGACTGTCATTGCCCTGTTATTAGGGTCACACAGGTAAACTGACATTAGTTCACTATCTCCTCTTTGTTCTTTGAAGTGTGAGCAAGACGTCTTATCAGAGCCTTAGTGCTACAGCTTCAAACAACAAGACTTCCAATAAGCAACATCAAAACAGCCCCTGTACTTTACCTGTACTTGTTTTTCCATATCCTACAACAAATAACAGTGTTTTGTTTTGGGAAAAATGGTCTGTAAAAGAAAGGAACTGGAAAAGACATCAGCTGTAAGATGATCCCAATTAACAAGTTTGCCGTCTCATTTTTTATTGAATTTTCCTCATTTTTTATTGCTGTCTTTAAAAGAAGACCAGGGCTACTTGTTAAACTTTTATTCTATTAAATATTTCCCATGTTTTCTTTTGAGAGTCAGTTTTTCTGCAGGCATTGGTAAAGTCTTCCAAAAAGTGTTTTTACCATCAAATAATGTACTTAACAATAACAAACATTTATAAAATGATATAAACCAAATGCAAATCAACATATAAAACCACAGTTGTGACATCTATGATAAAAATGCTTATAGAATTACTGCAATAGATTCCTTGAGACACCCTCCCTATGCAATGAATTGCTCCCTAAATCTCCCTAATACTGTAAATTCTGTTAAGTAGGAATTTTGGATTCTTTCTCTCCTATGCATAAAACAGACATTTTTCTCATTCCAAAGACACAATATTTAGTATACAACACTAATGGCAGCACAGCCACTGACTCTCAGTGGAGATATATGGCAACCTCAATATTGTGTGCTACCAGAAGACATAAAACTTATTGTATATATAATATAATACATCTAATCGGTTTAATATCATCATATGATCCACACTAATGAGCAATGAACCCGTATCACGTATCTGTAATTTAATAACTCTCCTATTGGAGCCCTCAGCTGTGTGGATGTTGTCAGGGTCACTTCCTCTGGGGTCAACTTAAAATCTTTTCTCCACACTCTAGTTTTTCACAACATTCCTCCAAAGGAGTCCATGTGGATTTGTTTAGAGGTACATCTGTTAAAAAAACCCTTATGCTCTCAGCTACTTTTTGACAACACTTTGACCTCCCATGACATATTTTGCATTAGTTTGAAATCAATCTTTACAATGCGAGTACGCACACAAAACTGGGGTGGTGGGTTGATTCACTGGGGAAAGATGGATTTTCTTCTGTAAACATTTAGCAGTGAGAACATTAATGCATTACATAAGTATTTTCCTAAATACTTCAGTTTAAATCAAGGTTTGAGAATATTCAAATTCTGGATAGTAAATACCGACAGGCCTGTAACACCATTTCATGTTTCAGCAACTCAGTCTGAGGTTTATTTTCATTTTGAATCTTTAGAAACATTGTCTGACGGTTCTAACTGGCAACACCAGGCAGAACAGCTAGACAACTGTTCATTGTATTTGGATGTGGTTGTTTTTAAAAGGCATTCTTTGAATGTGTCGAACAGCTGTTGAGTTAATTACGTGAGCAGGTTTGTGTTTTTGCCATTACTGTTGCTACAGGTAGTTGTTA
Organism: Yasuhikotakia modesta; assembly: GCA_036877545.1. Taxonomy (NCBI): domain Eukaryota; kingdom Metazoa; phylum Chordata; class Actinopteri; order Cypriniformes; family Botiidae; genus Yasuhikotakia; species Yasuhikotakia modesta. The sequence continues at coordinate 1,638 of JBAJNP010001118.1, forward strand.
TATAATCCTGTACATACAGTTGGGTTTTGCCTTTTATGCTTAGCATCTGTTTGCGATCTGAGCCAGACACGTTGAAAATATGTTACACTGTCTAATCCAGGATTTCTTGAATAATCCTGATTTATATTTTCTTTTTTACTTGAAATGTTATCCAGATCTCAGCGTTTGCACCAACAAAATGGTGCAAAACTGCTTGTAAAACAATTCTGTTTTCTTTGCTAACCTTTATATTATCTCGCAATCATGCTTAGATCAAACAGAAATGCAATCTAATTCTTTTTCTACTTTTTCTTTTTTCTTGTTAGGGATTTTAGTTAGCATTTTTCTAGCTACTATCCCAAAAGCGTCAGCTTTGAAAGAATGGTATGTATTAAAGTGCAATTCCACAGATGGTCTTCGTTAAATTGTTTTAATCAGAATACACAGGTTCAGCTTCCATCTCAAGGGACTGAATAAATTTGTGAGAGGGGAAAAACCTTCCCACAGGACACAAGACTGGTAGGACCGGCTGTAGGTCACATCTGTATGGTTCTGTGATATTGTGTCATCTGAACCTGTAAAAAATAAAGAATTTGCCAGTTCATGGTTGGTTTAGTGTTCAGAATATCAAGTAGTTTCCAAATAACTTTCCATGATTTCAAAGCATTACCTTCTATTTTTTCATTTACTGTAATTTCAGATCACAATAATCCAGGCCAGGTGTTTTGTTGCAGCTGACAACATGTGATCTAGCTGTTGCAGTTCATAAACAAAAGCATGCATCTAAAAATGCAACAAATTTTGCATTTTTTATCTCATGAAAAACAAAGCAAAAATTACTTTTGAAAAACATTTTCTATGACAAACAAATATGTCTAGGTTGTTTAACTGTGGCTTAATCATTTATACTTTTCATGAAATGTTAAATCTGTTTTCAAACATTTTTATTTTTTTGAAAATGTTACTTAATTATTAAAATAAAAAGGTAAACAGAGAGCTCTGTAGTGCTTTCAAAACATTACTCTGTTTGTTTAAGTTTCCCAGCTGTCCGACAACACTGACTCAAACAATGGTGTTAGCTTGGGGCGTACCATTGGTGAATGGGGGGAGTGTTAAAAGTACAATTATTTTTGCAATTCTGTTCCTAATAACAAGAATATTCTGAGGCTAATAGCACAGGAAAGAACGCTTCACTTTTAAAGTTCATTTTTCACCTTTTTTACTGGCTCCCAGTCTAAGGTAAGACTCACAAGTACAGTACATTGCTTTTCCACTTTGTCTGGATTCTAGCTAAAGCCCAGCTGCACACAGCGGGTTGAGAGGCTGTTTATTATACAGTCCTGTCTATGTGGAGGCCCTGGGGACGTAGAACAGCAGCACAAAGGCTATGTGAGAATTCGGGGAAATGGCCTATAAACCTGCATGCTACAGTTTAATGCTGACACACTGAAAACCATATAATGCGATCTGCAGTGAAATGCTAAGAGGCTGAATACAACACGTATCTGTCTTGTCAGTGCTTGCCTTCAACTTTTCTCCCTCAGATTTGCCCTTTAAATGTCCATCATCGCTTTTTCATTAAAGCTAAGATAAGATTGAAAATATTTGGAGCGTCATGGTAATAGCAGTTGTGATCCGATGATTCATTTCAGGCTAACTCAAAGTTTGTTTTGCTTTAATGAAATGCATTAATGCTTTAATGAAAATCAATGTGATAACAGCTCCCTTTATTGGAAACTATGACGAGGTAAATCATTGCTACTTCATCCATTCTAAGATCATTTGTCTTCCAGTTATCATTCTAACATATGTGACTAGACCACCAATGAAAATAAACAGGGCTTCATTGTCTGGGAAATGTTGTTTATTATTACTCGGTTGTATTCTGTGGGTCATTCTCAGGCCAGATGGTCAAACATCCAGTATGTGGAAGGGGAGTTTTTTCCTTTCAATGGAAGAGGCTGATCCATAAATATGGGGCTGCCACTGTTGATTAATAGAGGGGGAAATTAAGAACACATTTCAGAGCTGAAAGCACACATAAAATAGAAATGATACCGCTTTAAAAAGGCTGTAAAGCACTGAGGTTGAAGAAAGCAGGTGCATTATTTTACATTCACATGAGGGAATTTGTTCAAATATGTATTTTTACCTCTCAAAACCAATTAAATAATGTTACATTATTATTCCTGGCAGTCATGAATTGTTTGAGATTATGTTCAGCTTTATATTTACATACGTATAAATAAATGCTTTCCTAAACAGAAAGATAAATGATATACCTGAATGAACACATCATATATCATGATCAACTATCTGGAACAAAACTTTTACTAAACCTGAAAGGTATTTGTAAGGAGGTTGTGCATGCACCAGGTCTTTAGGTCATTTCCCTGTCAGAGAAAAGCACAGGGAGAACATGTGCTATCCAGGTGGACAGGGCCTGCGTTGCAAAGCTTCATTGTTAAATGGTAGTTACATTCACTTTCAAAACAGTGTCTGGAAAACAGGTGCCACTTTTTTGCCTCCCACTACACCAAAATATTATCAATTCAATACAGGGTTGTTCAAGAAAGTGTGTCTGCTTCTCTTAATTATATTTTAAAATCATAAAATCTATATCCTGTTTTTAAAACACTTTTTATCAGCTTACAGTCTATAGCCAGGTTTTACCTAACAGTTGTTCTTCCTTATGAAACTAGCACAACTTTTTAAAAATAGTTTTTGGCTAAATCATTCTCGGACACTCCCTAAATTCCATAAAATTATAACTTTGTCATAACAAAAAATTATAACAGATTGTCTGCAGCTTTAACTGCAGCCATTTGAATAAGTAAACAAATCTTTATATTTAGTAACAAAAACATTGGCACATATGTTTATTAGCATTAAGGCCATTGCCCAAACTGATGTGTCCCAGGATAAACTATAACCCCCCCCCCCCTCCCCCCAGGTTAAATACATTGGTTAAGCCCTATAGAATGGCTGTATTGTAATTATGTACAATTTACACCCATAATCATAAAAATAATTTCTCAAAGGGATGTTTCAATGTACATGATCACAAGGCTACATTTACCCATAGAAAAAGCTTTTAAACATCACTCCAAAGTTCTGTACTAAGAAAATTCAAATTGTCTTTAGCATTAAGCTGTCTAATTTACCATAGTGGCCTTCTCATTTGATGTATTAGGGTCTTAAACACAACTGAGAATGAATTCAAGACTCTGTCCAGGTGCACAATTCCAGTTCATTGTCTGACTATAGCAGAAGTATGTCAAAGTCCATGTAGTCTACGAGTAAAGTGGTTGAACTTTGCACCTAAATGTCCACATTCGTACCAGTGTGAGACAAAGTAATTTCCCTCTTCTTTGTGAGGGGAAATTTTTAACCACTCTTGCAGAAGCTGTTATAAATTTGCACATTAGGTTCTGGAAATGTCTTTAAAAGTAATTTTGTCATTAAAAGACAGTCCCATAAAATAGAATTAGTTGGGCATGTTCTTTGAAGAATTAAAGAATGTGCTTGCATTCAAAATCAGTCATTGTAAAACATTTTTATTACCTTTTTTCCATTGTCTTAATTGTATTTGATGAATGGAACACCTATATTTAACCTTTTCTGGCCTTTTACTTTAGTTTATTTTGTATTTAGTTTTAAATTTATATCTTAACATTTACATGTGTTTATAGCCAAGTTTTATTTAACAGAGAACAGTTATTTCTGTTTGGATTGCAGATATCATGTTTATAATCTGTATACTATGCACTGAGTGTCTTTACATCTCTGTAGGACATGATGTGCTGTATGGAATCTCCCAAGTGGTCAAAAACATGGACAGCAGCCTGTGACCTTTGCTTTTCCCCAGAATTTTTTTAAATGCTTTAGAGTGAACCAGGGGTCTTAACATGTCAGGTTTGGGTATGCTTGGTATTATGTGTTTATGTGTGGCATACAGGGGAAGAAATGACAAGGCTTTGAACCCTTTGCTTAAAATAGAGTTAAAACATTTAAAAGCGTGTCACGGGAAAAGACAGATATGAAACAGCTTTGTGCTCATTCGTGTAACTAACGTTGCCCTGATATAAACTCAATACTTTTTTTCTAGACTTGCAACTCCATGTTTAGTACATTACTTTTTAGGAAATCGGTCGGTCACTCCCCCCGAGTCCTGCGCGCTATGGGCAGACTTGTGCACACGCGCGTCACCGCAATCTGAGTTCCACTCTTAAGTTCTCCAGCAAAACGCGCAGCGCATCAGCAGGAATCTGTAGACACTGTATTAACTGAGATTGTAGCAGTATTGGTTCGACTTTTTCCCTTTCTCGGAACACAAACATTCGGAATAATATTTAAATATATAAGAAGAACCCCGACGAGAAGTAAAGATTTTAAGAATGAAAATTTGTTGCCTAATGTAGCTGCTATCAGACCTTCATCTCTGGAGATGAAATTTTAAGGAGTGCTGTGGACCAAAACCATGTCGGATTGTAGTTGGGGAAATCGTCGGTTAACAAAGATAACATAAGGTTTGCTGTTTTATTTCAATAAACTATTTAATGAAATCTGAGTTCAATATTGCAGGATCGCTCCCTGGTAATGTTTTAACTGATTTATTCTTATTGAAAGGGCATTTGTAAAATGTAGCATTTTGCATCTCTCCAACTTTTGCGTTTTTCAACAGTTTTAAGGCGATTGCAGCTGTGCAGGTGAAGATGGGTCGCTTTTATGCTCAGGTTTTCATGATGCTGGTGGTAGGAGCACTGCCGGTACTGGTACGATGTTGCCCGCGTCCATGTGCTTGCCAGCAGCCCGCAGAGGTGCACTGTACGTTCCGCTCCTTACTTACCGTCCCAAGCGGCGTGCCTAGACAGGTGGAGCGTATGAACTTAGGGTAAGACTGTGCCGTGCGAAAATTAGACATTGTTTCCTCCACTATAATAGCGTTACAACCTTTAAATAGGTTGGAAACAAAACTAGATAGTCCGTAAACGTTGTTATGCATGTAGGACACTAGCAGTTTTAAAACTAGAAATAAAATGTATTCGATTGTATTCGGAACGATTGTTTGGTAAATCTTTGCATAAACACGCCATTTCTGTACTCAGGTTCAACACTATAAATAAGGTAACACATGCATCTTTTGCTGGGCTAAGAAAACTCGAACTTCTTTTGATGCACGGGAATGATGTGCATCGAATTCCCGATGGAACGTTCCGTGACCTCATATCCCTTCAGGTGCTGTCAACATTATTGCTTGCAGTTTCCACTGAGACATTACTCTTTCTGTACTTAGTTTGTTGTACTGCTGTTTGCTGTGATACTTCATATATGTAAGACACAACATTTACAATTAAATAAATATAAACAAAATATATCCTGTTAAATTATTTTTTCTTCAGATGCTGAAATTAAGCTATAATAAGCTGAAGATACTTAGGAAGGAAACCCTTATGGGGCTCTGGAGTCTAACTAGACTGCACCTGGATCACAACAGACTTGAGTTCATCCACCCTGATGCATTTCAAGGCCTTACCTCTCTTCGAATACTTCAACTAGAGGGCAACCAACTTCAGCAGCTTCACCCAGCCACTTTTTCCACATTCTCCATTCTAGGACACTTTCCAATGTCCACCCTGAAGCAGTTGTTCCTGTCTGATAATGTACTGACCACACTGTCACGGAGGATGTTGGCAGGCATGCCTTACCTGGAGAACTTGTCCTTGCATGGGAACCCCTGGACTTGTGACTGTCGTATGAGATGGTTCAAAGAGTGGAATACAAACTCACCAGGTGTTTATAATTGTTGTCAACTCAGATAGTATGATATAAAAGTATAATAGTATGTTCTAAATGAATAGAAGTTATGTGATTGCATTAAAAATTATAGAGCTGTGTTGGATTATCTAAAGACATTAATATTTTTTTAAAAAGCATTCTAAAGGTTGCTGGTTTCATAATATTCATAATTTTATATTCATTTTTAACTGCATTTTCCTTCTCCAGATGTGTTGAAATGCAAGAAGGACAAAGCTTATCCTGAAGGTCAGCTATGCCCTATGTGTTCCTCTCCAAAACACCTAATGAAGATACACCTCCAGGATTTAGAGAAGCCCACTTGCAATAGCCCAGTTGTCAGTACTCCTAACAGACCTATTTCCCAGGAGGACACAGAAAGCGATCTCTTGACGACAGATGATTTTCTTCAGCCCCTTGGCAACATTTCCCTGGGCCTGTCTGATGAACATGGACATCAAGTAGACTTAGACTGCCTTGTCACTGAGCCCAAAGAGCTGACCACCATAGGCTGGAACCATGTTAACCAGTATCAGATATCAGCAAACGTGACTCTAACATTAGATTTAAAGTGTCCCATTGACAGGTTGAGTTATGAGAAGTTGTGGAGATTGATTGCATATTATAGTGACGTTCCAGCCCACCTTCAAAAGGAAATTATGCTAAACAAGGAACCCTACTTAAGCTTTAGATATCGTCAAGACGTTGAAAAGGATGCTCTTTATTATACAGGAGTGAAAGCTAATATAGCAGCTGAGCCATCATGGTTAATGCAGTCATCAATGGACCTACAGCTAAACAGACTTCAGTCTACAAGTAAAAATGTTAGACTTATTCTCAGCACTCATCTGACTGAAGTTGTGGAGACTGAAAAAATAAGACAACAGAAAAGGGGATGGGTTTTAACTGAGTCCAAAAATGACACTAGAACAATGCAGGCTGCTGTAGTGGGAAGGCCGGTTGAGATGAACTGTACTATACAAAGCTCAGGTAACCAGTCAGTTAAATGGATGCTCCCTGATGGCTCTACACTGAAAACACCAACTAGCAATGGTGATAGCAGACTGTCAGCATCAAGTTCTGGCCTGCTTAAAATCAAATCTGTGGATCATTCTGATTCAGGAGTGTATTATTGTATTGCACAGGTTTTAAATGACCTCAGTGTCCTCCCATTTCGCCTTACAGTGGAGGAATCCTCCAGCCCACCTCCTGGAGAGGATGGAGTAACAGAGCCAGTTACAACATTTACAGGTGGAACTGTTTCTATTCCATGTGCTGCTACTGGATCCCCTGATGCTGATATACACTGGATTCTTCCTGATGGCAGCATTGTAAACAAGTGGCTAAATGTTTCCAGGACACTTGTGGTTTCAAATGGAAGTTTAATTATTCGACACAGTCAGCTTTCAGACAGTGGATACTACAAGTGTGTAGCAGGAAACCAGCATGGGATGGATACTTTGGTGACTAAAGTGATAATAACCAGACCACCAGGTATACTACCCATACGGAAGTACTTTAGCAGGCCTCAACCTGCTGAGGGAGTTTCAACCAAAATAAAAGTTCTTATGACTAATGATGTTGAGTCTTCTGGAGATAGCGAACCAGAAGAGCTGTTGCAGACAGCCCTTCCTAGGCGTGTGAATTTACCCAGTAGACGGAGGGTCCCTAATATAGGTATAAGAGGTGGCCATCCATCCAGGAAATCCTGGAGACGTCCGGTTATTCCAAGGAGAAAAATAGGTACCACAGGACTGGACAGTGTTAATACTGTAGAGTCAAAAAGAAGAAATAATATGTCAAACAATCAAATAGACCCAAAACGTTGGGCTAGCATTTTGGCAAAAGTTCGCAGTGGTGGAACAAGTTCAAAAACAACAACTCCAAACCCTGTTCAGACCAATACAAACAGAATACAGGAGTCAGAGGCTGCCTACACAACGCAGCCCAAAACTGCTAACAGCGTTGAAGGACCATCTGCAGGAAGTACAACAACAAAAGTACCAGAGGCAATACTGTATGCAATCACAATGTCACATTTGCCTATTCAGACTACTGAGTACAACCTGGATATAAGACCTTTAAATTCTGAGGATCATTCTGAGCATGTTATATACCAGATAGCTGCACCTGATTCTGATCCAGATTCTGTTGCAAACAAACCTGAATCTGATCCAGATTCAAGTTTGTTTACAGTCAGCACATATATTGCACAACCCACAGTTGGTCCACAGACAACTAGTTTTACTGTCAGAGACTCAGAGGTTGCAACCACAGCTGAGGTAAGCACTATGTGGAACACAACATCACATGGAACTCATTTACAGGAAAACCAAAGCCACTCATTGGATGGTGGCAGTGTAAATGAAGCAATTCAAAATTCTGATGGCAAAGATAATGATGATGAATACAGTGTTTTAAAAAGCCTTGAGCATGTGGTAGAGGTTTATCAAGCACAGATTCATCACAGCTTACCATCAACCACAGTAAAGACTTACACTGAACCAGGTGCAGAAACATATGGTGATGCTAACTCATTTACTGAAATCTTTAGTACAGTTAAGCAAAGAACACAGACTCTACCAAAGCACACAACTCAACAGAAACCTAATATCTCAAAAATCCCACTGCTTACTACTGTGATACCAACCATCAAGCCCACTTCAGGAGATAATAAAACTACCCACTTTAATTCACATACTTCTTCCTCACGTGCTAGGAACTCATCCAGTTTGCGGAGGAGGACTGGTGGAAGACGTAGAAAGCCTAATAGAATTAGAACAAAGACAAACAGTGTTAAATCATCTGTATATGTCACAAATTTCACCCCACAGCCCACTTCAGCTCCAGTTGCTGAGGTCACAAATGGGTTTTCAGTTGTTACCAAGACAACAGTCACCTCTCAAACTAAAATAGAAACATCTCTATTGGCCAAAGGTGTAGAAGCCAAGATGAATACTACTGTTCCGTTGACCGACAGCCAAGCACCATCACCAGGCAAAATGACTCATGAAGAAAACACAGAACCTTTAAACAGTGGCAGGAATCACAAAACTCATCAATCCTTACCCCAAGAAAGAGTGTCTGTAACAAAGAATAGACATTCAGCTGATGCCGTTCAAAAGCGCAAAAGCACCACAACAGTTTCAGTGTTTCCATCAACATCCATTAGTTTTGAAAAAGAAGAAAAAACAGGTCTGCAAGAAGAAAATACTACTTTGTCTCCTCTTATTCTAACTTCTGCAGTTAACACAGACATTCATGAGTCGTTTACAAGCTGGCTAAGCCCTACAGCTAAAGCTTTTCAAGAGACACAACAGAAACGTATTACAGAAGACTTCAACTTGAGCCCAACATCAGACCACTCCCTTGAGAGCTCTTATATACAACCAGAAGAGATACCAGGTGCAAGTCCAGACAAAACAAACAACCAATATAAACTTGCAGAAACTGAAAATCTGTTATCATCTGAAGAACTTTTGAAAACGTTTACACTGAGGCCATTGTCTTCATCTTCTCCAAGTACTCAGGATGAAACCATCAAATATCATGCAGAAATTCCAAGCGGTTCAGTGACAACAGGCATTTTTGAGGGGACTCAGAGTTCACAGGTTCCCACAGACCAGCCTCAAAGCTCTCTCACATCAGTGGTTGCAATAACCAAACCAAGCAGGGTTACAGTTGGTAGCATTCAAATAGAACATTCAGTTTTAACAAAAAATCCTTGGGGAACAACAGAAAATGTAAATATGTCACCAGTTATTGCAGAAATTATGCATACAACAACAACAGCTGCAACAGCTACAACAACACCTATAAAGCCTCCTACAGTACATACACATATACATTACCCAAATAAACCCACTGAAAGTATAGCAGGTGAACTAGACAATTCAAATCAAATTCCTGACAGTCACAAGGAGAGATTTGTAACCCCAGACCAGGAAACCATTTATAATGTAGATCCAAGCAAAACATTCAATAGAACAACAACTCTAGTAACTCAATTACCTCATGAATTAGCAAGTGTCTCTGTAGACACAAAATCTCAAAAATTAGAGGTAAGCATAATAAAAACCACTACACAAGGATCCACGACTCCACAACAGTCTTCAACAATATTCTCACAACTGCATAATATTCCTGGAAGGCCAGATTTTCAGTCTAGAGGCAGAATTTCAATACAGTACACCACATTAAGACCAACAGTAGTGCCTGTGGATAGAGGTAGACCCCATATAATTAGCACAGACATTAGCTCTGTAACAGCACAGGCTGAGACTGATGCCTATTTGCCCTGTGTAGCTGTGGGGAAGCCCAGTCCATTCCTTTCCTGGACTAAAGTTTCCACAGGTAAGTTATTTAAACATAACACTTAAAGTTATGCTATTATTTTGTATTTATGACATTTTTCATATTCTTTTATCATTTATTTCATAATTATTTATATTTTGTGATTAAATTAAAACTTACATCACTCACATTTCATTTTTGTAATGCATTTAATATTTAGAAATAAACAATTTGTTGTATTTGTTGTAAAGTCATATTTAATTTATACTGGTAATAAGTTGATTTTTCTTTTGATAGCATAATTTTGCAATGTGAAAATGTGTTTTTGCACTTTCTTACAGGAGCTAGTATTGCACAGAACACTAGGGTCCAAAGATTCGAGGTTCACTCCAATGGCACACTTGTAATCCGTAATGTTCTTCCTCTGGACCGTGGCCAGTACCTCTGCAGTGTCCAAAACCAGTATGGAGAGGACAAGATGGTGGTTAATTTAATTGTTCTAGCTGAACACCCCAGAGTGCTGCATCCTCGCTACAGAGAGACCACAGTATACCTTGGACAAACAATAGAGCTTGAGTGTCAGTCCCAAGGGTATCCTCAGCCTCGGACCACCTGGGTTCTACCAGATAGAACAATGGTAAACTCTGGTGGGCCTACTCGTGGTATATCTGATCAAAGGGTCTCAGTCTCACTTAATGGCACACTTTACATTAAATCTACCAGTCAAACAGATAGAGGAATTTATAAATGCATTTCTAGCAATGCAGCTGGTGCTGATACCATATCTGTTCGCCTGACTGTTGCTGCTTTGCCACCCATCATTCAACAGCCAAGGCATGAGAATGTCACTCTTGTAGAAGGAAGCATGATCTACTTGAATTGCACTGCCAGGGGTGCCCCTTCCCCCTCTGTTGCCTGGACCACCCCTGATGGCATGCAACTCCGGCCCTCACAGTTCATTAATGGACGTAACTTGTTTGTCTTCCCGAATGGAACGCTGCATGTTCGCAGTCTTGTTCCGACAGATTCAGGGAAGTACGAATGTTCTGTCACCAACATAGTTGGCACTGCCCTGAGGACCATTATTTTGTCTGTAAGGAAGCCTATAATATCCTCTAGGGCCAGGATTACATTCTCATCATCTCAAAAAACAGATGTGGTCTATGGAAGCAGGATGCACCTGGACTGTATTGCGTCAGGAAACCCAGAACCCAGAATCATCTGGAGGACTCCATCTAAAAAACTTGTGGATGCTCACTACAGGTAATATAAACACATCTCTTTTGCAGAAAAGCACATACTAGATTTACATTTGGGTCATGCCAAGTTTCATATGCAATGATGTCAGTGATACTGAATAAATGAATCAATTATACTTAATTATATACTTATCAACCCCCTATGGTTTTCTTTGATCTTTTGAATCAAAACAAAGAGTTTTAAATATTGTTGTAGTTTTTGTCCTTATAAATGGCAGTGGATTGTGCCTGACTCTTCTCAATCTTCAGAGACATAAATGCATCATAAAAAAAATTCTATATAACTTATGCCATAAGCTTTTAAGCTTTCTAAAGGCATACCAATAGATTGTGCCATTTGCCATTAAATGGTTTTGTCATTTCTCTGCATGCACAGTAACAATGCCAACAACAGTAGCAAACCAAGACAGAGTTTTTTACTTTGTTTTAGTTCGGATAAACAAAGAAAGCCATAAGGGGTTGGAACATTGGGGTATAAGTAAATAATGAAAAAATTTACTTTTTTGAGTGGACTATCCCTTTAAATAGCCACTCATCTGGAAATCTGAATTTAAAAGCTATTGTTAATAATGCTGTATATTTAAAATCATTGTAATAGCCATAACAATATCTAATCATAATGTTTTGACAACCAAAGTGACAACATACATTAAGTTTGTATTCAGATTTTAAAATTGTGGCTGCATGGTAATTTTTTTTTCTAGTTATGACCCAAGGATCAAAGTTTCCACCAATGGAACACTATCAATCATCTCTGTGACTGAGAAGGATGATGGTGAATATCTTTGTGTTGCCCGCAACAAAATCGGTGATGATTTTGTGGCATTTAAAGTCAGTGTCCTGATAAAACCTGCCAAAATTGAGCAGAAGACTGAGGCTGATAGAAAGGTAATGTATGGAAGTCACCTAAAGGTTGACTGTGTGGCCTCTGGATTGCCTGATCCCAAAATCCAGTGGGCATTGCCTGATGGTACCATGATCAACAGTATCACTAAGTCTGAACGTAACATTGGGATTCGAACTCGCAGATATGTTGTCTTTGACAATGGAACCCTCTTCTTCAATGAAGTTGGAATGCATGAAGAGGGTGACTATACTTGCTATGCTGAAAACCAGGTTGGAAAAGATGAGATGAAAGTGCATGTCAAAGTAGTTGCAGATGTTCCTGTGATTGAAAATAAGACACATGATGTTATCAGGGTTCTCTATGGAGAATCTGTTTCGCTCAGTTGCAGTGCCAAAGGTGAACCAGAACCTGTTATATTGTGGTTCTCACCCACTAACAGAGCCATCACTTCAACATCAGACAAGTATATTATTCACAACAATGGAACGCTAGTCATTGAGAAAGTTCAGCGATTTGATGGTGGAAACTATGTATGTCTGGCACGGAACAAGGCAGGTCAGGATCGCAAAGTAACAAGAGTAGAAATCCTTGTCTCTCCTCCTGCTATTAATGGTCTTAGAGGCACAGCAAACTCATTGAGAGTCTCTAGTGTAAGAGATCAACGAAAATTGATTGACTGTGAGACCACTGGAACCCCTGTTCCACGTATCATGTGGGTTCTTCCAGAGAACGTGGTACTCCCCACCCCATATTATGGCAGTCGAATGACAGTACATCGTAATGGCACATTAGATATCCGCTCAGTAAGAATGGCAGATTCAGGCCAGTTAGTCTGCATAGCTCGTAATGAGGGAGGTGAAACAAGGCTTGTTGTTCATCTTGATGTAACAGACACCATAGAGAAGCCAACACTTAAAGGTCTCAAAATGGAGTCACTCCTATTGACAGTGGGCAGGACCATTAACTTAAACTGTTCAGTTCAAGGCTCCCCAGCCCCACAGGTAACTTGGATCCTTCCAAATGGTTCCCCATTAATGAGTGGTGCAATATTAAATAAATTCCTTCACAAGTCTGATGGAACTTTGGTTATCAGTAACCCTGCTCTCTCAGAGGCCGGAACATATCGTTGTTTGGGACGCAACCCTGGTGGACTTGTTGAGAGAACTATTGAACTAATGCCAGGACAAAAGCCAGAAATCAATACCAGGTACAACTCACCTGTTAGCATTACTAATGGCGAGAGTTTACAGCTGCACTGCCTGTCAAACACCAACTCTGCCCGTCTGACCTGGGCCCTTCCGAGTGGGATAATCTTAAATCGCCCTCAAAAAGCAGGCCGTTATGCCATTCTTCCCAATGGAACTCTCTCCATACAACAGGCCTCTGTTCATGACAGGGGCTCATATACCTGCAGGGCCTCTAATGAATATGGAAGTTCTCTGCTGACTGTCCCAGTCATCATCATTGCATATGCACCCCGTATCACTAGTGGTCCAGCTCCTACCACCTATGCCAGAAGAGGAGTAGCAGTACAACTGAATTGTGGAGCCACAGGTATACCTAAAGCAGAGGTGGCATGGGAGACCCCAGACAGGACACGCCTTGTTGTTGGCTCTCAAGCCCGTCTGTTTGGGAACAAGTACCTCCATTCTCAGGGCTCATTAATCATCCAGAATCCAACAACCAGAGATGCTGGATTCTACAGATGCACAGCCAGAAATGTGATAGGGTTTGACTCCAAAGGTACATACCTTCATGTGTACTAATTAAGGGGTGACATTTCCTCTCCATATGCCCAAGGAACTGCGATGTTGAGCTGTTACACAGCTTAATAGCTACAGAATTGATCAATCTATGCAATGTAATCAACCTACTGATATTACAAGGCATCTTTCTATTTTTACTGTTTGACAATGACAGTTTATGTCTAAATGTATAGATAAGATATATATTTGTGGCCATGAAGAAACATCACCAAATCACATTTTCATACTTTATGGCAGCCTGCAATTTTCAGGGATATAATTATTGTAATCATACATAGAAAAGCATTTTCATTTAGCATATTTTGAGACTTCATTGTTAAATTACTCAGAATCTTATTACACCATCATGGCTATTTAAGTGTTTTTTTCCAATATTACAGTCACAGATTCCGATTCAAGTTCTTTAGAATTGCTAGAAAGTCAGGTACAATGTTGTTTATAATAGCTTTATGATATGATTTGTGTATTTCCATAGATCAATTCTGGCTCCTTTCCGTATCCATGTAACATAAATTATTTGTTTTTTAAAGACTAATGTATTTCTATTTTGCATATTTTTAATAAAGAGGACTTTAAAAAAAAGTTTCAATGACCTCTTCTGAAATCATGCTATAAAATTCATGAGCAGTTAAATGACAATCATAACACAACGCCTCTATTGCTGATGAATACACCAGGAACATGAGTCACACGTCTCACACATGGAAGGTCTTTGGACTATTAAGACTAATAAGGAACAATATCCTTCAGTGGTATTGAGAAGTGAGTTAGAAATCAAGAGCAAATGTTTTGTCATAAAACTGACTGAAATAGAATATCCTCTCTGGGATCCATTACTGTGTCATGAAAACATGCCTCAGTGTAATAAAAAAAATCATAATTTAAATGTGATGATTTCTTTTCAGTTTCTATATTTACAGTTTGACCTGATGCCCGATCAAGATTTTGGTAAAAATCTCAAAACTCATACGCTACATATGGTACGCTAATCACTTATCTAAAAAAAACAGCAACATTTGAGGTTTATTGCCCTCTTGACTTCCTGTAGCTATATTGTGTTTATCTCCATGTAATTAGCCTCATGTTTGAATTGCACAATTTATAGTAAAAGAAAAGAGAAAAAAATGAAAAGAACCTGAGAACTTTTTGACCCCATGGCCAAATTGTGGCTAATAAAATGTTTGCTACAAAATCAAAGCCCCAAAAAAGACAGACAGTTATCTTGAGCTCCATCGTGTCTCCTGATTGTGATGACGCAATCAGCAAATGACTCAATATCCTCAATATTCGAACCTGCTCTTCAGCTGTCTTAGCAGGAAAACAGTGTTGAGACTAAAAATAAATAAGCATCAATCATAGATAAATAACTAATATGCTTCAGTTATGTACATATTTGGTGAGTTTGGCCAGAAGATTAAATTACAAATTTCTGACCACAGCAGATGTGTCCCAACAATATGGAGTCACTTAAAATTCTGAAAAGTCTCATCTGATTTAATTCCTTTCTTTGTTTAAAGAAAATTGTCTAAAATATGAGCATAAGAGGAAAATATGAGGGGAAAGAAACATTAAGAGTCTCTTCTTTCTTCTATAATAGTTTTAAGAAGACATCTTGTATTGACTGGAGGATGTTGTTTACTTCACGTTTTATGGTGCACAGCTATGTACCAGACCATGTAACACAGCACAGGTGTGTAGCACAGCGGAGCAAAAACAGCTTGACAAATCCCTCAGAAAAGGTATCATTACATTCACAACATTACAACTATACAACATAACATCTGTACAAATTAAATCACAAACTGGTAAAATCAGTCATTATGATGGACTGTGAATATATGGTATCAATTCATGGATTTGAAAACCAGGTAGATTAACCATTATTGATACCATTATTATTGATACCAGGTAACCATTATTGATACACATGGCATTGTAAGATAATAATGTCTAAATATACCAAACTAAACTATGAAACAGTTTGATATTAGAAATGGTACCTGGTATTATATATCATTATAAAGCATACTAAGCATATAAAGCATACTACATGGTAATTTGTTTAATTAAAGTTAAACAATAGTTAAATTAATGCTTGCTATTCTTATTACATACATTCTTATCATACGTACAATCGTAAAAGCTGACAAGACAGCAAATATACGACAAAATTAATCTGAATTGTAATCTGTTGAATCTAATGTAGTAATAATTTAGATTTCATAATAAATCATACAGAATAACTGTCAGTTTATAAGAAGTGACTGACCAGATTAGAATCAGATATTAATTTCGGCTCAGTTTTAAACATTAATGAACAGAGAGATGCAGGGCATCCCATTAAATGCCCTCAAAATGCTGTGGCTGGCACTTATGGGAGTGTTTAGTTCACTTACAGCACAAGATCAAATGAAACATGCTCTGTAATTGACTGAGCAACATAAGCATAAATTGTGCATAACTTCAAAGAGCTGTCATATGAACGGGACAAGCCACCGGGTAATAAATGGCTCCAGTGCTGAAACATATTTAAATATTTAAGTGTTTAAAAATTCATTTCCATCAAACTGGCCAAAGAGAGCTTAAAACAACATGCTTTACTTTTGTGTACCATGAAAGGTAAATAAATATGATTATATTTTATATTAT
This sequence comes from Yasuhikotakia modesta, assembly GCA_036877545.1. Classification (NCBI taxonomy): domain Eukaryota; kingdom Metazoa; phylum Chordata; class Actinopteri; order Cypriniformes; family Botiidae; genus Yasuhikotakia; species Yasuhikotakia modesta. The sequence continues at coordinate 18,227 of JBAJNP010001118.1, forward strand.
AAATAAAAATATAATATTTTCTGTCCGTCCTTCTGTCTGTCTAGGACAGATGGATAGACACACGGGGAGAGAGAGAGAGAGAGAGAGAGAGAGAGAGAGAGAGAGATGTGTAAAAAGCTTCCACAGGCTGTAAAAAAGTAAAGGTGACAGTTTTTGGGGAAAACAAACAAAAAAAGTTCTTAAATGGTATTGCTGCAAAGAACCTTGCAAAGAACGTGTTACCTGCTGTAATACACAATGCTTTTAATTCACAAGGCTTGACACAACACGTTTTGCTTCATGCTGTCAGAGGAGTTCATAGATGTTGTGTGGCTTGCACCAGAAAATTAGAGTGTTTACAGTTTTAGGTGTTCACAGCCTGACCTCTAGTGGGGAACGATAGCAATATAATCGCAGAGAATTCGAAGAAAGGAGCATAATAATAATAATAATTGTATGTCGCAAAACATTTTTAATCTTGGTCCTGTGAATTTTGTATTTGTCGCCATTATGAACATGTTTTATATGGCTGCTTTATGAACAACATGTGCAGACCTGTGGTTTCCCAGAACCAGGATTAAAAACAGTGGTTTGTTGCATTTCTGTGGCTCTAAGAAAATTTGTACGTATCAGCACAAATCTCTGCTTAAAAAACAAACCACAAAACTTACTACTTTAGTAGTAAGTACACAAAACTACTACCTTTGTGTTATTTTATGCAATTTATTGATTCATATATCATCAATATTTTCATCAGTAGTACATTAATACTACTATAATAGTTTTATTCAAAGTTAAGGTTTTAATAGTACTGCTTTAATACAATAAAGAAGAGGCTAAATTACTATACACATATAGCATCACTGCAAACTTATAACAGAGAAACCAAGTCATATAAAGATGTAAATGTACAAAGGCCTATACACTCCCTTCTATCGTAGGGGACCACTACCTTCTAGTGTACTAAACTAGAGAACTAACCCACCAGAGTTTAGTTCCAACCCAATTTTCATGTAATCCTGAACAACTTAATGAGGTTGTTCATAGTGTTTGAGCAGGGTGAAATCTAAACTCTGGACTGGATTTGTATAGCCCTGGTTTACAATATTCTACAGAGGTAGAAAGAGTTATATGAGCTGAAATGCAACAGTTGGGTCAATTAATGACATACAGTACAAACAGAAGTGATATATTGTGTGTTATTTACTTACAGAAACACAAAACACACAGTCAAGGAACTAGCCAAGTATCTTCTTGATGTCTTTGCCTATGGAATAAATGTGACCTCCTTTCCACATGTTCCAGGATTCCTGTTTCTGTTGAGGTCTATACAATAAAATCAAACCTCAGTAACTTCAGTCACATTATTACTAATAATATGTGGATTTATACTGGTGTATGTGGGTACTTAAACGATGAATTTACGATAAACTTCTGGGTTTAGTTTAAAACTTGCTATGGTGTTACCATTAGATGGCAGTATATATGCTAAAATACAAACAAAAAAGAACCCGCAGACTCCACCTAAAAGTTGGTGTATGACAACAGACGTTTAAATAAACAGTGACATTTGTGACATACTTTTCAATTATTTGACCAGAGCACAGATAGGCGACTCATGTAATGCAAATGCAAATCTCTAAACTCCAAACAGAAATTAGCATAAGCAGAAGTTATACCATACAGCTGTCTCCACTAAAAAAAATACAAAAATAAAGGAATAAGAAAAATAGTTTTAGCTTCTCCAATAGCTGTGACAAAACCCTCAGCCACCTCTAGGCCTATGTTTTCAGTTTCTTGCAGAGATAGAGTTTCTTTGAGATTTCATTTAAAAATAAACTTTATACTCGGGTTGCCAAAACTAAAAACTAAAAAAAAAAATATCTAGAAAAATGCAAATTAGAAGGACCTTAAAGTGCATTCAGTGTATGTAAACTGATCTCTTTGTGTTTTGAAATCATCCAGACTGGTTTCTGCCGTCTTTGCGGTGAGTCACTGTTGCTGGGTGTTTTCTCTCTAAACGCCCAGAGGGTGCAATAGTTGGTGGAGTTGATTCAGAGTCAGCAAATCATCGTTCACATATGCTACAACAATTCTGCTGCCCTCGAATCCCAACCCTCATTTTGAATTCTTATTAAAGCAGAGTGCAGGAAAACAAACCGTCAACTACTTCCTCATGCTTTTCAGATGAACTGAAGGCCCGTGTGTTCACACTCAGATCTGGGGGAGGTTGAGAAGGTTAGAGGTTAAGATAGTGTAAGATGAGTTGATGGTCAGTGTGTCCAGAGTCAGATCTAGAGCAAGTATATCTCCCTGTGATGGGCTTCAATGCGGTTACCATTGTTACGTATCAGCATCTGACACAAAATGTATGACATACTTCCGCATGCAACCAATTTTGGACTGAACTAAAGGGAACAGGTAATATAATCTATATATAACTAACTATGAGTATAACTATTACTCATCATCATCACAGCTGCTGTGTTGACTGGCATGTTCCGGTAGTTGGGCATTTATGGAAGGCCTGAACACAAATACCCCACAATCTGGCCAGCCTGGATCATGTGCAGCAGACAGATCCTCATAATTAAACAGCTTATCCACATTTACAGTAACTGCTGTACAGAAAGAATAACAACCAATTTGTGGTGATACTAATGAGTAGCAGTAAGTAAATGTAAAGCTAGACATGAGTGTCCCCTGTTATTAGCATGATGCTAGCACATCCTGTTAAGTTTCGTAATTAGAATCAACTGCTTTATTCTGGGAAGTCATGCATTGTTGCGTATTAGACATTTATAATATGTATTTCATATTACATGCTTGATTCTAAAACACAAACCTGTTGTACCTGAAAGAATATTTTCAGATAATCACACAGAATACAGTGTTTTATACAACAACCTAAACACAGCAGTCATGCAAAATGTGTTTAACTGCTCCTTTACAGCAGTGTTACTCACAATAGTGTCTACATTCAGAAACACACACTTGCTGTACTGTGTCCAACTTTATGTCCTGCTTTGTGAAGGTGACTTCAGGTTCAGGACGTCCCAGTCATGCAAGATGAGCCTTAAAACATCCACCATGGCTTTATAAAACACAAGGGCAACTTGGGCAAATTCATTGAAATTGATGAGGCAGAAATAATAGGGACAATCCAACATAGATGTTAAGTGATATAATAAAGATTAATGTTGCATTTAATGTTCCCTTATTGTCTCCATTCTTACAATGTGTAGCCTTTAAAAGTCATTATAGTGTACAGAACACTCATTATGTATTTCAGAGCTTCTCAACTTACTGGTTATTAATGTGAGATTGTTTAGTCCTAGGATAACAGTTCCCCTCTCACCTTTCATCCTTGGTGGCATTTGGAAAAATCATCACCACCAATTCCTCTGACGTTCCATGTCTGCGCAGACGTTTGCCTACCAGTAAACATGCATGCAGTAGGCATCTGTGGTGGCCAGAGTCACAAACAACTAAGGGAAAGAAAGTTAGAAACAGACAGACATACGACACACATAGAAAAGCATTAAATTACAAATGTAGACTTCAATTTAACTTGAAATTAGTGTACTCTTTTACTACTTAATTTCTTTACATTTGTTGGTGTGTGTGCAGCATATATCATAAGGTGCATTGAAAAACTAACACTCAAGGGCATAAAAGTGAGTCACACTACAGTAATTGACTCATAATATTCACCCACCATCAACTTGTTTCTTATTTACACAAGGTGGCACTGATTGTCTTTTTAAACCCCAGACAACAGAGACAGACGGTAAACGGACTCTGCACCAATGTGAAACATAAGCATACAGCAATAGAAAAATCAACCTACCTGCTATTCGGGAGAAATCCTTAGAAAGACAACAAGAACAAGTGCAATACAATACAAAGCGAGTGTTTAAAAACTAAACGGTCGATTAAGCGACTCTTACGACCAGATCTCTATAAACTTTGATCTACGGCTTTGATCCGAAACTGCAGCGAGAACAGTCACACGACAGGGGTTATTCAACCCCCTTACTACTGAACGACTGGACCCAGAACGTCCACGAAACTGAGGCCATAAAACTTATAAAATGATGCCACCAACAAATAGAAAAACAAGTTCTATTTGTTGACTAATAAAATAATCAACAACATGTTTCCAAATCCAGAATTGGCTTTATTTTGTGGAGAAACAGCAAATTAAAACCACTCAAACCAACCGCAAAAATGAAATACTTAAAATAAAACTTAATTTTAAATCTTAGCATCTATTACAGGTTTAAGCTAGTAGACTTGTTCATACTCTGTAGGCAGCAACAATTTGACACGCATGCTTGAATTAACTGACCAGCCAGAAACATGATCAGGTCTTGTCACCAATATTTACAACAACAAAAGGGTTTATTTTAAAATCATGTCATTCCATTTTAAATAAGTTAAAAGGTTGCTTAAAGCAGTCAGTTAGCAGCCTATGCTAATACCATGTTATTAAATTCGGCTGAGCTATACCAAAACCATATCCTTAACAGATTGTTTATCAACACCACCATCTTCTGTATATTTGGGGGGAAATGGAGTCTTCAACATATATGCAGTAATTTTTGACTGCTGTAATGTACATGTGCTGTTATCTAACCCATAGTTAACACAGTTAACCCAACATGACTAATGTAAAAGTAGCAAACAGAAATAGCGTAGGCACCCTTAAAAATTGTTATTTGTGCTTTACAATAGTAAGTGCATTGAGGAACTGTACCAAATGGCAACAATTTTGTAAACCTAAAGTGCTGTACATTACATTAGCACTAGTTAGGGAACACTAAAATTGACTTATTCTTCTGCTTCTTCCAAATTGCAATCTATAAACAAATTTCCAATACAAAATACATTCTTAAATACAGATACAATTTAGATAATCAGATTTAAAAAACCAACACACACACGGATTGTGAACACTTATCGACCTCTCTTGCATCCCCATAGGGTTAGCCTCTCCATAGTTGTACATGCTGAAGGTGCATATATTTGTCATTTGGTAGATCTGACACCATTTAGGATGAACGGAGTAGGTTGCTAAAAACTTTGGGAGAGAAAATAGTTATATTAGGTAAAATAAACATTAGATAATGCATTTTGTTAAACCAAAAAACACTAAATCAGTATGTACAATTTTTATGGTATTTGTGACCAGATCAAACTAGAAGCAAAGAATTCATCTCTACATTATTAATAATAATCTTTATTACAATAATTGTGAAATATGTTTATTTTATAACGCTGAATTTAAATGCTTACTTTGATTATCAGAAGCAGTGCCACGTTGGTTTTTTCCACTCTCTGGGTCTTGCTCTGTGTGGAAGAGTATATTTGAGTTTACATCATGAAATAAATATGCTTAACTAATGTAACTAATGTTACAATCTAACATTACTTTCACTTCTGCATAATATAGTGCTATTTTTGTTATTAACTCCATTTAATGTGGTTTTTAAAAAACTCGACTCTGGTGGGACTCGAACCCACAACCTTTGAATCACTTCTATAAGTGCAGCTTAGAAGTCCAATGCGCTATCCATTGCGCCACAGAGCCACCTGTTTAGGGCTTGGGGGCTTTTCTAATACAAGCAAGCCGTTAAGCCAGCTGCCACATTAGATGCCCAACCCCCATTTCCTCCACAAGAGCTGCAGAGTTGGTTAAGCTGGTTTAAAGTCAATAGTGTACAGCTACTGCCACAGAGATGTTTTTAATAGAATATAGTTTTAAATTAAACATTGTTCACTTGGTTTAAATTAGTTCAGAGGGAAAATACTTTTAATGCTAAATCAAAACCAAGCTTGTACTTAAAAGTTCAAGTGTTTCACCAAAAAGTGCCACACTTACCTGCTTGTCCTTTAAAACATAGTTTCTTTTTCTGATATGCAAAGTAACTCGAGGCGGCACCAAGAAGAGCAACACCCACAGAACTGATGATGGCAGCGAGGGCTCCTCCTAAGTTAAAGGAACAGAACACAACAGAAAAACAGGCTAGTCTCAAGATTCAAATACAATTTAACAATATAAATTCAAATGTTTCCGTATATAGATTACGGCTGGCAGACACATTACAGTGAGAATAAAATGAGAATTTTACAGAAGAAAAAGTATTCATAACAGATTTTGTTGTCTGCCACCAGGGGGTGAAAAAGAAATTTCACACTCTTGCCAGAAACATACCCTAAAGCCTTGCACTTACCCTAAACACTTAAAATATTATGCTATTATGCAATTGTAAAGTGATTACATCTACAGTGTTTACAGTGCCATAAGACACTTTTACCAAAACCAGTGGGCCTCTCTTTTAAGCCAATGTACAATAAAGGCTTGTTTTAACTGGACTCGGACTGACAGCTGCATTTATTTAAACTGCATCTCAAACATTTGAGTCATGAAATTGATAGTTCACAGAAAAATGACAACTCTGCAACTAATTACTGTCTTCCTGTCATGCAAAGCTGTGCAGTTTGAAAACCCTTGCCCCAACATATAGTCCAGTTGTGCTATACTTATCAGTAGTATGTTGTTGTTTTCAGAAAATTAATCTAAGTTAATCCAATTTAGCATAGCAAAAATTTGTTCCGGCTGCTGTGTAAACTTAGAGGGTGTTGCCTGTCTACGCCCATATTTTCTTTTGTTTATATAACCATGCATACAGGAGCTTCTTCAAGGTCTAAATAAATGCTACCAAACTTTCTAAACGAACCATTGAACATTAGGCAGTTTCAGAGCAATGTAGCCTTTCTTACACAGCTCTATAAAACCTGAATAAGAAATTCTAACTGACATGCCAACTGGGAGGTCTTAGTTTCCTCACACAAGCACAACAGATAATAATGAATACCCAAAGATTTGCATGACAAATAACTCAAATAAGTCATACCAATTGGGTGTGACAGAGACATGAACCAAGCAGGGAAAATTATCACTTCACTTTATTTAAAGGGGGCAAAGATACAAAAAAAACAAAATTAAAATGTATGAACAGAGAAAAACAACCAACTTTTGTGGAAGATGAAAGACAAACTTAAAAAAAAAATCAAAGAGAAAGTTTGAGCCCAAAAGCAACAAAAGAGCCACAAACAAATGTAATGTCTTAAGGGGGGTGGGGGGTGTGAAAGCATCTCTTATGAGACACAAAAGTAGCCTTATTTCTACCAGAAATATTAAAATGTTCCACAAATTAAGAACAGCATGCTAGTACTTGGACCTCTCAGGGGATAAGGGACTGGTACGTGTGGTATGTGTAATAACAGTTAAAGTTATAATGCTTTGGCAATCCCATCTTAAAACGTTGCTGTACCTGTAATCCATGTAACATTGAAGACAGGACAATTACTAAAGATAAGACCTATACTAGAATAGACCTATACTAGAATATAACTTAAATCTTCTCGTACATTTTTGAGGTCAAGTAACCAAAAGGACAAATCCTATTGGTTGGCTGAATTTTAAAGAAAAAAAGGGACAAAATACAATATTTACTAAGGGCTTGATGTTAATACACCATACCCTCAATTAAGATTAAAACCTTGTTCACATTAAAATATGCCATACAAACTTATTCTCAGTCTCTATTGGCACAATTTAGACTGTCCTTGAAAATATACAAAATACTTCCCTTTCCGTTTGTTTAAAGCTTAATATAAAATGAAGCACTCGATCTTTAGTTCCTCACATCCAGAATCTTCACTTATTTGTATGCCCCAAAAGACACACTGAAAAGTTGTCTCACCTACTTTATTAAATATAGGCCTAGACTAAACCTTTCCAACATGAAGAAAAATCAAACAAGTCAACAATAACATGTGATTACATCCCAACCATAATCACTACCAAATTATTATTCTAGCCCTTAAAAGACTTGTATTGATATAGCACAGTCAATACAACCAAGTACAACTTGCAAAACATGTAAACAACCATTGTAAAACCTTAAAACCCTCAGCACAGAAAGATAATTCTATCAAAGACATTTAAAGTTCAGATTTCTCCTCAGCTATGTTAAGAAATTCCATAACTCGCTCTAGGAGGGGCACTACTACGTCTTTAAGGTTGGCAATCCAGACACTGAGGCCTTCTGGCATATTATCGGATAGAATCCTGATAAGTTGGAGCCACTGAAGGTTTAGATCTGCAACGACAAGCAACCGAAGTAGAGGTTTAGGGCACAACCACTTGTAGTTTAAGCAGTCATATGCAGTGCCTCTGTAGCATTTGTAAAGGCAGATATATCGCCACAATAGATACAAATCCTGCGAGAGAAAAATAACTTTCTCTTCACAGTAATTGTTTCTGTCTGTTGGGCCGCCATTTTATTATGTAAGAACTGCGTGATAGTTTAGTCATCAGACCGGCTCCATTTTCATGAAACGCTTTAGCTTGTATGGTCAGACATTAAAAGCACAACTTGATTTTTGTAGTGCTCTGAAACGGAGGCTACAACTACTCCTAACAGCCAGGACAAGCCACTCCACTAGGAACGTCACTTTTACAGAGAAATAAACAGACAAACACACAAAGTTTTACCTCGAGGTACCAAAGTTTTCAAACAAATTTACCTTGAGGTTGGTCTGAAGAACCTAATGAGACAAAAATACAAAATTATTTAATTTAAAAATAAAATTGAATCACAGGATTACATATTTTTATGGTAACCCAAGAAACTTAATAAATGCTAAAGGTATTTTAAGTTTTATGAAGGTTTTTTTTCCACTTTCCATTCCTTTAATAATGATTGAAAAACAAATAACCATTTCAAACAAAACCATTTCAATACCATTTCAAACAAAATTTTGTTTGAGAAGCATGAAAAAAAAGAGAAACACTTAATATTTCCCCAAAAGCTAGAAATCAAGATAAATACCTTCTGAACCAGGATCAGGACCTTGATCTTGACCTTAAAAAAAAAAAAAAAAGATTTAAATACAATTTTTACACAATAGAACAGAACAGACTACATAACTTCTTAACTTCATTGCCTTGTGGTTTCAGTCTGACAAAACCATGTTAAAGTAGGTTGTGTGTGTTCACACAAGACAACAAATTCAACTTAAACATTCAGAGATAAAATTATGAACTTCCTCCTTAACAAATTTAGGTTAGTATGACCATGTGTATAAAACTATTGTTATAAAAACAATGGGCAAACACAGTGCAGCATAATGAAATACTTTGAATTGTTCTATTCTAATAGTGCCATCAGTCACATGACACACGTTTTTCCATTTCCCCTTTTTGTTGCACGGGAACACTCGGCTCCATGGCAACATTTGGACAACAAAAAAACCCCTGTTGAAACATTTTTTTGTAGGTTTCTGATTAGTTTCAAGCTTAAGAGGTTATATAACAGCTTGTGGTCAGCTTTCTCCTACAACAGTTGGGTAATATCTGTCAATAATTTACCCCTGGGCTTGATACAAACGGATCATTTGCAATTATTTATAAAACCTACACTGATAAAAACTGGATAATCTAGAGCCAAAAAAAAATTATTTTTATATATGTTTATATATAACGCAAACCTCCACTGTGGCCTCCATCTGGTTTGTACTGACCCCCACCATCACCTAGGTCAAATATCAGGTCTGTGTCATCAAAAGATCCACCACCTGAATAAATTGTGAATACAGTCATTCAAAATAACAGCAGTGAAAATCAAACAAACGTATAGCTGGTTTCTGGGATATACAATAGATGCAGCAGATTGCATACCAGTGCCACTATCTTTGGGTGGTTCCACTACAGGTTTCTTGGGATCAGTATCTGCAGACAAAGAAAGTGAAAACAGCCATTTATCTTTTATATAATAATGCTAGTAACAAGAAAACGTCTAATAAGCATCTTTATAACAAGCAGAATACCAACAGATGGTATATTAACAACAAGCTATTAAATACTGAAAAGAGAAAAAAAAATCCCCAAGCAATAATTCAAATGAGTATAGTTACGACTACAGTAAACTCAGTTATATTTGTGTTGCATTAACCAATCACTAATGTGCCAAAATACAAATACAAGCAGGATTGTGAGGAAAAAAAAAATAAGTAAAAAATGGCATAGCACCCAACGTAAAACAGACTACAAACAACATAGAAGTAAAAACTACACAAAACCCAGAAATTCCCAGGAAAAAGAAATCTATTCCCATTTTTACCTGGACCAAACGCATCTGTTAAATCAAGGTCACCTATATAAAACAAAAACACTTGTTAATGCTATCTATATATTTATCCATGTATATACCCATAGTTACCGTATATGCTAATTGCATTAACATGTAGTCTTTTGACATAAGACATCTGACTACTGAATTAAAAACAGAATTAAGCTGAAACAGCAACAAATGCATTTTAATATTTTACCTCCAGATGGTTTCTTTGGATCTGCAAATACATCAAATAATAAACAAAAATAATGTATTAATAATAAACTAATGAATGCATTAGTATCCCACATTTTAACAGGCCAGAAGCACAACAAATTACTGCACTCATTAAAAACTGCTATTAATTCAGATGTGACAAACATATCTACACCACCAGTACAAACAAACTACATATTGCAAATAGCTCAGCATTATGGCTTCTTACCATCTGCCTTAGGGGGAGTCACAGCTGGTTTCTTGGGATCGTCTGTGTCAAATATACAGTGGTTATAAAAAAAGTTCAATACTGCCATTAAAATGGGTTTTAACTCGCTATTTAGCACCATAAACACCCACTACATTGTGAAAGAGTGACCTTGGAATACTAGTCCAAGCAAAATATTATTGTTCATTATCCTCTTCAATATGGACCAAAGGTGTTTGTGAGGCCCAGACAACCCTCACAAACCCATTGAAAGATCCATGTAAAGTCACAGTTTCCAAACCAAGCCAACTAGGTTTTGGGTCAAAATTACCTGGTACTTTAAAGGATTTTAGAATAAAGTATCTTAAAAGTCAGTCATCCCTTCAAACATAACTTGATTTTAAATTCTACTAAATTTAAATTCAGTTTACAATCCATTACATTTAAAAACTGAACTAATTTCATATCCCCAACCCCACAAACATACAGCATTTAGTTTCTGGGTGTTCAAAACATACAAATACAATAATCAGTTTAATGGTGATGCTAAACCACATGAGCATCAGAGGCCCATTACTGTTGGCTCCCTGTATTATAATATAAAGGACTAGAGCCTACAATCATCACATGACAGATTTACAGTGAAATGAACAACAAAGTCACTTTAGCCTTACCTGTATCGAAAACATCTGATAGATCGAACCCCTCTATAAGGGCAAAGAAAGGGCATTTATTTTGGAGGTTCAAACTTAGATTTAAAACTTAGTACGAAAAAGTTACTCTTAATTATGTAAAAATGCGTTTTCACTTTTATAAAGTTATACTTTTAAAACAAAATTACCTGAACCTGGGTTTTTGGGTGGGACAGGCTTCACTGGTGGTTTTGTTGGGGCTTATAAAGATTATAATAACACCATTAATTTGTTTTATTATAGACATAAAGACATAAACATTCAGACATGGGAAAGCAAAGGGAATATTACATTTGTTGGCAACTGAAAACAAAATATCAACATGTATTTAACTATACAAACACACTAAACAAATACAAACATGAGTTATCTTGACTTACTTTTATCTTCTAATGCATCAGACAGGTCAAATTCTGCAAAATAAATGTTCGTTAATATTCAAATTGATATTTAAATTAATATTCAAACATAAACACTCCATGAATGCCTTTACCATCTGTCCAAGTATATTTGACTTGGAGTAATCAAATTTTTAGCAAATCTTGGCTCTCCTCTGTTTTATATCAGGAATGTTACATCTACCTTTCAACGTGCGAGAACAAAAACCCAGTTTTACCACAATGACTAAATTGGTATGATTCTAACAAGACTAAAGCACCTGTGTGGCATTTTAAAGTTAAATTACTGCTTTAGCACAATAAAAAAGCTTTTAAATAGCATGTTAAGGCACCACAAAACCCACACAGCTGTGCATGTGTCCAAAAGAGTCCATGACCATTATTAGCTTTATAGCCAATGGCACATTGCTCAACATTAGCAAATTGTATCACAGAAAGCATTTGTGACATCATCATCTGCTCAATTAAAAAAAGTTAAGTTAAATGTTATGCCAATATCTACATAAACTAAAATGAAGACATAAACCTGTCTCATAGCCCAGCTCAGGCCTTTATACTTTGACTGGAATATGACTGGAGTTTTAAGGACACTATTGCTTTAAATTTGTTGTTGCCACACCCAGTTCTACATGTGCTTCATTCTGTATTAATACATGAACAAACAGTGACTGAACCTTCCCACTCAGTACAAAACACACAACCAAACTAAGACAGCTGACAATTGATTTTTTTTTATCTAAATTGAAATTTACACCACAGGCATAAAATAATATCATACACACATCTTGACTTATATATAACTTGTAAATATATAAATATAAATATAACCAGCATATAGAAACAATCGTTTTCAAATATGCAAATATGTTCTTCATTATGAAACATGTGACAGTAACTGCAACTGAATCTGCCACATAAAACATCCTTGCATGTTTCCTGTTGGTTTGGTTGCCAGGGCGATATACTGCTATAATGGTCTACCCAAAACCCACTATGTGTAATACACTGAAGTCACCAAAGGATCTCTCTGGTTTCAGTTAACATTGACTCTTTAGTCTATAGGCCTACGACTCACATTACAGGGAGAATCAAGCAAACTAAAGGCATCAAATGAATAACACTGAAATTTGAAATGGGTGTGTCTGAAATGTCTTACCCTGAGCCCACAATGCAAAATTGTCTTAAAGATTATGCTAATGTCAGCTCGGCAGTGAACAAACACTGGTAAAGGTAAGAAGCAGTAATAAAACAGCCATTTAACTGGTTCTGTTGTGAGATGCTGAGTAAAACAAAATTAACAAAACTTTTACAGGTCGTCACAGTAAAACCAAAGACTTTACAACATCCCCCATGTTAAACTAGCCGGCTACTGTTCAGATGCTTCTTCTGCATTGCGTTATCAGACCCAAACAGAGAGCTCGGTTGCTTCATTTCTTTTCATAATTTATCGAGAACGAGTAACATGCCTTCAGGACTTTTAGGCAGCCATGTTTTTTCAAAGCATTTCTCATCACCACCAAAACCACCTTAAAATGACAAATGAAACAGAGAAAAACATCTTGAATGCCCTAGATCATTCTAATAACAAGTCTTGTAAATGTTCCATATAGTACAAAGGAGAGCGTCTGTGGTTTGCTCCGCTACCCAAATGCAGAGACATCCTCGCAGTAAGTATGGAGTCAACGTCATGAGACCAAGTATATTTAGTACACAGCGTACACAACTCTTCTGAAAGTGAGGATCTGAGCAACTCTGTTGTTTTTGTGACCTTTATGGTCTAAATAGAGATATTATGAACTGTAATGATAATACGCTTCGTACTCACTTTTAAGTGAACCACATACAGTAAAAGTTAATAGTTTTTCTGCGCTATTATAAATATGAACGACGTAGAACAGATTTTTCATGTTATTCTAGTAAAAAAGTTACATAAATGTAAGTTACACTTATGCTATTTTAAACTTTACTACACACTTCACGTTTCACAACAGTAACATAAGGGGTAACATAAGTATATAAGGGGTATATATTACTCGTCTGTATTGCTGCGTATGTTCTGATTTACACGTATCATTAACATTAACAAATCAAACTTATAACGTATTAGGGGATGTTACCATGTTGTGGAAAAGACACACAACAGTTCTTATGATATCCACCCAATGGGTCGGTGAGTCATGGAAAAACTCAACTCCCCGTGTTAAGCAAGAACATATTTGGGGAAAATATTTTCAATCCCAAATCCTCGGTACAATTCTACCTAACATACAAAACCGCGCATGAAATCCACTGCAATAGCGAAATATTTCAACGGCGTGACTAGTTGAACTTGACAGTAACCAAACCCCACTGGTGTTTCTACCCTGCCAGGTGGCGTCATATCTGTGTCCTCGTGTCTCATTATAAGAAATGCTATAAAACGTAGTGGGAAAAAGTGCCATACCTTGCGCTCTTATTGCCACAAGACTTGCCAGAAGTAAAATCCACAGGTATGAAGTCATCTTGCTATAAAAGGGATCAAATCAAAATGAATCTAGTGCAGTCAGGTCTCTTCACAAAGAAATCACAACTTAACAATATTTAACAACATTTGAGTGTTTTACACGCCGTCCAACGCACCAAAACTACGCGACAAGTTTCTGAAAAGTTGCGCAGAAAGTGAAGTTAACCGCTCCTTTGAGTGAACTAAGCGTGATCCAATCGCTATTCAGTGATTAAAGTGACGATTTTAAACACGCGGCAGGAAAAGACGCAACACCCAACATGCCTGTTATATGAACGCGTGCCAGTTTAAACAAGCTTTGCTATTATGTAGCCTATACGGAGGATCAAGCATTACGGTTATAACAGGCATATTCGCCTCGACCAGCAAAGAACGTAAAAATATAATTAACAATATTACAATAATTAACATTTTTGCACTTATCAACATGAACAATAATAACATTAACGATATCGGTAACAATAATAATAACTGCAATATTTGAATAACAATGATTGTTGGTATTATTGTTACTTGTTTGTTTGTTTGTTTGTTTGTATTTGTGGTCATTGGAAATCCCTATAAGGCAATGTTGCGCCTTAAATTACATATAGCAACTGGCTGCTTACTTATGCCATCTAGTGTTAAACTGGCGCACTGCATCACCAAGAGGAAAAAAGCGTCCCTGCAATATGTACGAATTTATAAGAATATCCCCCCACTAAGAATAACTCTAGTAATACTCCCATCGGCTAAATCATGTCGCAAGAGCATTTGAGACTGCAGCAGTTTTTTTAAATGGTAAAAAAAATTCAAGGAAATCTAATTTTTTGAAACAGAAAGCCTAATACAAAAACATATTAATCCATTTATTTATTTAAACCTTATTAAATAAAGCTTTTAATATAATACCTTAAGTATTCAAAAATAATTTTAAAACACAAAGGACAAATATATAAAAAACGTCTTTTTTAAAGATCTTTCCTTAAGATTATTTATTATTGTTGTTGCTGTTTTTTTATTATTAATATAAAACTATGAAGAAAAGATTCTGGGTTTGCATATCTTTTGAGTGAAGGGTGTTGGATGATGGGTACACCAAAGGTACCTCACAGAGCAGCGTGCCCCCTTGCGCAATTGGTGTGAGAGATCACCAATGGATGAGCCAGCGCTCCTCTCGCGTGTCATGTTTTTGAAGAGCCCACGCGTTTCACTCTAGGTTCCCCATTCGGCACGCACCAATGCAGATACGGACCGGATCGGACACTGCTGGCGCCTGAACTCGTACCCATCTTCATTGCGCTCACGGTTTGCTCTTTCTCCAGCCTGCCGGTATCATGCAGTCTTTAATATCCCCGGTCACCAAAGCAATACTGGTTGCTTTATTTATTTTTGCGATTCTGCTCATTCTTTACGTGATATTGTGGTATATATGTCGAGATGTGGATTGTGATCACGGAATTTGATTGCCATAATTGGATGCGTCTTTAAGGACATGCACCGGGTGTCCCAGCTTTGGCACTGATCAACAGGGAGCAAAGGGTGACTCTGGTAAGTCCGGTGCCCTGTGAATAACCTGTATAACCCTGTGAACAATACAGAAGCATTAATAATGAACGGCATTGAATATTGTAATGTATTGACAGGAGCAGGGTGTTTTTTCCACTAACGTGTTGCGCTTCACTGAAACTGGGCATTTACAAGAACTGTCACTGACAAAGACCTGTGCAATACAACAGGTTTCTCTCTACCTCTTATTGCGCGGAACCACACTGAATGAATCGATATGCTATGGCCAAGTTTAGGTTTTTGAACTGATTTGATATCGGGGACTCGAAAAGATTAACTAAACCACACGGCACATAAATGTGTTAGATTTTTCCCCTAACACAATTGTTATATAATGAATTCAGCGTAATTTATGGGCATAAACTAAAAGCATCTGGTTGAGCATTATGTAAAGGACTGTTAACAGCTTTATTAAACTCAGTTCTTTAGCCCTCAATAGACAACGGAGAGCTTCAGCATCCAAGCTACAGCTGCGCTATGAGCGCATTACAAGGAATTGAAAAAGTGACACCAATGTGGTTTTAACTGTTTGCTGTTGCTTTTACGCATATTTGGCAAGTGGCATCTGTTTCTGATGTGAACCGTTTAAAGAAATTTCTCCTTGCGGCCATCGTAGTGTTCACATAGGATATCTAGGACAAATATCATCAGTACAACCCACTGCAAGTTTATGGAAACCTGTGGTACGCACAGCAAAGCGTTCGCAATATGATTTATGATATAACCATTTATTAGTTATGCTGGAATTTACTCGATGCTTCATTCTACAGCACTAAACATGGTTCTATTTGTTTGTTTTTATATAACATACATTCAGAAATAAAACTAATAAAATGCTATTTTGTATGCTATCCTGTAACAATGTGTCATCGTTTCCACTCCTAGGAATATAGATTTTTTTATTTCCTGTTTTGCAAAATTTCACCCCACTAGCTTTGTGACTCACCGATTAAATACACCGCGCTGAACGTGAGAGGAATTTCAAATCTCAGCATAGTCACCATAGCGCATCGGATGTGCGCATCCAAACTGCCAAATTGCCATCGAACCAGGGCTACCTACGCAAGCCAGCCTGGGAGAGAAGCCTTAGACCAAGATCAGTACTAATGGGACGGACTGCTATAGACAAAACCCAAAGCTGGGATTTTTTTTACATTTGAAGGACAAATAGAGGGCAGATTGGTTGTATTTAACCTAGATTTCGATTTGCTTGTCTAGCTTGATTAGCTTTAAAACGTCAATGATCTTAAGTCAAACATGTAGTTATATGACTTTAATGAAACATCATAGCATCATAAAAGCATTGGATATAAATATATTTGTATGGAAGAGTGACAATAGAATAATTAAGACTTGTATTAATGCAGTTGCAAGGTTACAAAACATTGTTATGAATGACCAGAACCATGCATCAGTTCTATATATGCATGTATGATACTGTATGTATAGTGTATATATATGTATATATGACTTATGTAGCAATGGCTATTGAAATAAGGGAACATATGGGCTACACACACACACAGAAACAGACAAGGAGAGAGAGAGAGAGAGAGAGAGAGAGAGAGAGAGAGAGAGAAAGGTGGAGGAGGAATGGTGCTCCGAGGTTAAATACACTGTTGTTCTGAATGCATTGTGACAAGGAGTCTGTGGATATAAACAAACTTGGAAGGGGGAAGTACAACAGCTGTTTTGCTATCCAGCATCCTCAGTAAGTGGACGAGAGAGGGAGATCAAGTTTATGCGCAAGTACATGTTTGTCTGGAGGCTTAGTACTTCTGGAAAGAAGGACTGTGAGTAGGGATTCAGGTCAGTGTTAGTGGATTCATGTTCAGAGGAGTCACCCTCCCTGCCCCTAAAAAGCTAAAGCAACATCTTGAATGATATGAAGCCAGATCACATGAGACACAGCGGAAGCCCCTCGGGTCAGACCGACATGTAATTATTAGAAGTTTTCACTTTTGATCAGTGTTGTTTATTTCACCTGCAGACAAATTCTTAGTTCTGGGGAAAGAAAAGCATCATGACCACTGTGATCCCATTTATTATGAATTCTCACACATTCTAAAAATTAAGTGACAGGTCAAAACTCATGGTAAATATCCTCAGTTTCCACAATCGTCCCCATTCAGACTCTCTGTCTCAGACAACATTTTTTATAAGGCCTTTCAATAGAAAATGTCTGTTTACACAGTACTAGTCAAACATCAAGGACTCTTAGCGTCCTGCTGTCGCTGCACCAAAGCTGAGCCCCAGGTTTGCGCTTCTGTCTCCTGAGGGGTTTTCGTGGCGTACATCCCGTCTTGATGTATGACAGAGCACCACACAAACGTCTGTGTGTTCTCAACCCAACCCCCCATGTGTGAATGTAGAATTAAACAATCAGTCTATGCATTAACAGCTTTTTGTTTGTGATGTTGTTTGTTAACAACATGTTGGAGCAACAACGTGTTTGTTAGTAAATAGTTTGTAGTGAGTCAGTATTTAATCTCAAATATTCTAAGTGATATTTGACATATCACTTTCAAGTGCAAATTGATATGGTCAAAAGGTAGTTTATACATAATGCATTACTTCTTTTTCTATAGAAGCTTTCTTCTATTGTTTTCAGTCAGTCTAGAGAAGATATAAAGATATACAATGTATTAAACCTAAAAGTGTTGGTAATGTAGGCCACTTGTTTTGTTCTTTGCTCCTAAGTCCCTAGGTACTGCTTCTCAGTACTGTTTTTGGAGTAAAAGTGATTTTGAAAGTCATGGATTTTTTCCCAATATTTTATTTATAACTCAAATTTGTGCATTGAAACAGAAAGTCATATCCATATAAACCTATGGTTCCTGTGTCATATGCTGTCTATGTCACTTATGTTGTTGGTAGTAAATGACTAGTTTAGTTAATCATGGTTAAATAAGCGGTTAGTGAAGTTTTAAAGTTATAGTTTGTAAGCATCCGTGTGATTCTGTGTAGGATTCAAAACCCAGTAGTGCCATTTAGACAAAAAACAAGAAGTTTCAAAATGTCTAATTGATAAAGAGAATAATGAAAAAAACAAGAGACAATTTAGCTCATTGCTTTATGGTGCTTCTTCTTACAAATGCTGCATTGATGAGTCAATATTATTAAGTCAGTAATTTGTATGCAAAATTTGAGACAATATAATAATATGTACAGTGTATTATTAAAGAACAGGCTTGATTATTTTAAACTACGCTATCACCTGACAGGTCTTATTATTTATTTTACCCGCACAATGTTTATTTGCGCACAATGTTTATTTGCGCACAATGTTGCGCCTTTTTGGAGGTAATCTTTTTTTCTCCCAAGATCCCTCCCCTAAATAAGTCTTCAGTGATTGACGTCTGACGTACTGAACGGAACTATAGTGAGAGCAACTGAAGTTTTCCTGCTGTACTTCAGCACGGAGTGTAAACACTGCGACACATGCTGTAGCATCTTCTGACGTGTGGCTGTTTCTTACACGTGTACTCCCCCCTCATCACACTTACACAAGGCGTGTAAGTTCTTCTGTACCACCTTTTCAACAAGTCTTTCACTATGACAGGTTCGTGTGCTATATAGTTCAGGACTTTTATCGTATGGCGCGATTTATATGTTTTAAGCTGTTTAAAACATATACATTTCTATGTTTTATATGTTTTAAAATGTATAAGTTTTAAAGCTGGCAATCATTTACATAATAGAGATCAGCTGTCAGGTATAGTTCGGGAATGTTTACGTTGTCACATACACAATATTATTATTATTATTATTTTATTATTATTTTTTTTTGTGGCCGTTAACTTTTGCCGGCTGCATGTTTGTTTAAATGTTTATACTAAACTATTACGCAAAACGATAGTTTTAATCGATAGACGTCAGACGTCATAAATGTGAGAGTGACGTTAAATGCATATAGTCACGTGTTTTTATTTACAAGTGATCAGCTGAAAGTTATAGACAGTTTTTTTTAATTTAAAACAATGTTAATGAGAAACCATGACACATGGATTAGACCCAAATCCATCCACACAATACACAAAGTAGTTGGCCTTTGAATATACAATTTAACATTGTATATATCATATAATGATTGGTTAGGGTTTAAAACCTCCATTGTTGACTTTGTTAGTATAATACTATATTAAACAATATAGTGTAAAAGTCAACTGTATTAAATTAGTAAAAGCATATGAAGCAGGTGAGCAAATGATTTTCTCAGTATGTCAGTCTAGAATAGTGAGTTCAGTGTTCACTGAATAATGCTTTAGACCATTGCACACCAAATTGCGGACCATTGCGGTTCACACAGGGAAAACTGATTATGTCCCAAACAAGGATGAGGAAAAATATTGTTTCCCTCTCATTCTGTTTCATGCTATCTAGTAACATGTTTAGCATAATGTTCTTGCTTCCTGTCTTGCTTAGATCTGCCCAAGCATAATGGAAAGGTTGCCATAGTTACAGGGGGAACCCAAGGAATGGGATATGAGATTTCCAGACATCTGGTCAGTCTGGGCATGCGTGTGGTTATTATATATTATATATATTATCATATATTGGTACAGTATTTCAATACCGCACCATTCTTATTGATCAAACCGGACCAAACCAGAGTCTGTTGACTGACCTCCTGTTACGAGTAATTATTGTCATAACTCAGACTTTCTTTAACTAGAAAGGTTTAGTGCTAAAAGGGAATGTTTCATTTTTCTGTTTCGTCTTCCTGTTTTGACTTCATCTTGATTTTCCTCCTTGTAATTCCACATTAGCAGTAAGAGCACTATAAGCACAGATAAAAGGCAATGATGAAAGCTCATGCAGGAATAACCCTCTTCACATATTCATTGAAATGCAGGCTAGCAGGTCCTGACAGTATTCCCCACCTCACTAACACTCGCATCTTCAGGATGTTATACGCAAGACTTGCTTAGGCAGACGTTTTTGTTTGGGTACCACTTTCTTCTAGATTTCAAGGTTATAGTTGTACTGTTAAGGGTGAAATTACTTGTAATTGCAGCTTGTTTTGAGGCCTGTGCTTTATATATGCCATCTTTGTATTACAGGTTAACAATAAACACTTTCTTCCCCTGCTGGCCTGATTGGGCCAGATTTTTACTTTTCCTGCCAACATTTTTACTGGCCCCAGTAAAATGGCTGAATTTTTAATATGCATCAGAGAAAATTAATAACCTAATGTAACAGAAAAACAAAAAACAAGCAATAAAAATGATATTTTCTAGGTTTACAATTTGCTATAATTGTTTGAAAACTAATAATTATAGTATAACACACAGATATTCTATTAGCACATATTCTATTCTATTCTTGTACTTTCATTGGTTGATTGATAATTGTTACATGGTTGCGTTCCATTGATCGGTGTGCTAAAAAGTTATAATATATTTATATTGTATAATATATATTTAACACCTTCCTTTCCTGTCTTTTCTTTCTCTTCTCAGCAGGAAATGAGGAAGAGGAAGGTCTGTCAGCAGTGAAGAAGATAAAAGAAGAGTTTAGTCAAATAACAGGTAAAATTCTTGCAAATGAAATCTTTGAGGTATTTTGTGATTTCCGCTGGTCTGCTATGTTGTAATATAGGCCTGTCAGCTGAAATGAACATGATGGCATGTAGACCCACCTCCATCGGTGACCCTGATCTCAGCAGGTTTCTTGAAGAGATGATTTACTCTGTTATGACCTGCTACCACTGTACTGGCAGCGAAACAGGAGAGTCATTTGTCTTGTCGTGGTTGAACCTGTGTCATCTGCAGGGAGAGTGCGTGACAACCAGAGAGAGATGTTTGATGATTATGTTCTCTGAAGAACCGTAACCTCATTGTAATGCAGATGTGATATTGGTAGCCGCAGTCTGAATGAAGGCATGCTCGCTTCCCTGCGGTATATGTCCCTCCCCCGCACGGATTTTCAACTGCCAAGCAAGAACAGGCCCATCATTTTTCACTCCTAGCTTTCATCATTGGCCAATTGAAGTTGAGAAATAATACACTGGAGGGAGGCTGTCTTTCTAGACTGATTCAGGGTCAGTTATCTAAGTCTTAACATTAAATAGCAGGTTGACATCATGAAGTTGGTCTTAGTTCAGAGGGTAAAAAAACAATAACGTTAAAAGTGTTAACAAGAAATATGTCTGCTGGTGTTTAACACAAGCTTGACCAGCTGTCTGATCTGTATGTATGTGTTTTTGTAAGGCCTTGCACATAGCTTGATCTGACACAGACCTTCTATAAGCCAGACTAATAATGACACATGATCGCTCGTTACTCGCCCACAGTCACCTAATGAGGGTTAGACATCATATCCAGTTTTACAGAGGAGGTAATTTAGGAAAGCCAGATAGACTAAGCTGACAAAGACAAGACATGTTTAATTATAATGGCGCCAGAATTCTGCCGGGGGACATCAAAAGTTGAGCCGCCCTGTTATTTACAGTGTGTGATGTTTACTTAATCGCTGTTCTTGTGAACTGGATGTTCTAAATGTTACTAGTACAACATTGCTAAAGCAGAGCACTGTGCCTAGAAGATTTTAAAGCTGTATTAAAGAATTTTGTGGGATCTTAGCGGTCAAACAGTTCCATGCTAATTTAAGGAATTGTGTCCTTGCCTTTGAGTTACAGCAGATTGTGAACTGAAACTCCTGGTTACACTTTGCATACACAGAAGCTTTATTATAATACAACTTAAACTCAAGTAAATTTAAGACCCTGTGAAATCATTATTATAAGCTGTAGATTCATTTAGTTCATGTCTGTGAGCTGTACCACCTGTGTGCTAGTGTGCTTCTTAGAGGCATGACAATGTATTGTGTACTGTGCATATTTTAATATTGTAAATAATTAAACTAGAAACAAATAATAGGGCTGTGATGTAACGAAAGCCCTACAATACATACCACCCTATTTTGCTTTTTCAATATGAGAAACAAACCTCATGGCTCCTTAAATGTACTTGCCCCTCGCTCTAATAGTGATTAGAGGCATCACATTTAGATGGCATAAGTTAAATGTACCCAAATTCAATTGAACAGAACCACCCAAAATGACACCGCCCAGACTCATCACGGGGTCACGCTGACCCTTCAGTCTGCGGCTCCAGAGATAGTGTCCGTCTCAGACAGATAGTGCTGAGTGACTGATTCAGGGCAGAGCTCTGCTGGCAGACACACTCGTCCCACACTGATCCTTCCTACTCTCTTATGCACTGACAGCACAAGGCAGACATTCCGTGTGGAGCTGTGGCAGTCGGCAATACACCCTGTCAATGCGTTATGGATTCAGTCACTCCAGATGGGCGGACAGTTATGTTCCCAAGGCTGTTTTCCACCCATGTCTCTTTCTCGGCACAGCTGCCACGACTCCTGATCTGTGGCTTGACGTGTGACTGATGGGGGTCACTGTAGCTCATCATAACGGTTTTGGTTTTCAGAAAGTGTCTATGTCAGATGTTAGATGCGGTCATAGTTCCTGCTGTGATGAAGCACTCTCAGGATTGGCTGGAGTTGTTTGACCATGCTGTGCAGGAATGTGACACATTTTGTCCCTGTCTCTGCTTTGCATGGATCGGCTGCATCCCAATTTACAAACTGTCTGTCCTAAATATTTTGAAAGATTAGGATTAGTGCATCCTTAATCACAGTGCAATGAAATAGTATGCCAAAAGTGCCTGTATTTATGATGTTTCCAGTGGGTTTGGGGTGTGTGTCTGTGTGTGTGTTGTGGGTGAATATTTTCAACAAGCTCTTAAGAATTTGTCAGTGATTTGTTTTGAATGCACTGGTTAAAAAAGGCAAGGAATGTGAGGCCACTGCAAATATAGCACATCCAAATGACGACACCGTGTTTCAAGGAGATCCTAGCAACTGATGAACCTGGCTTGGACATGCATGTTTACTTAGTCTACATTCTTCTTTTCAGTGGTGTTTTCAATGACCAGGGTGCATAGTACACAAATGGATGGAATAACAATGCATATTAGCCTTTGGTTAATAGTTTTGTGAATATAGTATTTGTTTACATTTAGGTAACCATGGAGCTGTTATTGAAGACATACACAAAGCCGATGGTGTCCTGACAGTAACCAGACTGTGTTTGCTCATCCTCATGTTATTCAAAACCTTTGACTTTTCATCCTCTGTGGAGATCTTGAGAAATGTCTCACCTAAAACCTAAAAATCTGTTTCAGTTGTACAGAGAATTTTAACAAATGAATTAACTAGTGTTTTAGTTAGTATTTTTTTATAACAGCTTTAATATAAGGTTGCTTAGGCAACTACATGGCAATAAACTGTCCATATGGCCTCATAATAAATGCACAGTTTAACAATTGCCCAATAATGACCTCCTACCATATAAACCGTTCCAAATCTATGTAAACTTCTTAATAACACAGACAGACTTCAGAGTGTCAGAGTGTGGCACTTGTTGAAAGTCCAGCTGGCAGCTGGTGTGAACAACAGACGTCTGCACAGTCAGAACCTACACAGAACCTTCTGGATCCTGATCAGTAGAGTCAGTGTTTGGTAAATGACTGCTTGAGGGACCGTCTCAGGGGTGACAGCACCCTACAGCCTGATGTAATTAGGCAGACACCCCAACATATGCACAAAACACACACTGTGTGTCAAAGGTACACAACAGTTGTTTACAAGATGTTAAAAATGAAATTATTCAGCCACCCTACATATGTACCAAACTGTATGTTTGGGCATCTCAGAGGTGTCAAATATAGAAAACAGTTATGTCTGTGCACTGAATTATTGCATTGAAAAGACTTGGCAACATCTGGTCATTAGATCTTTGTCAGGGTCAAATAATGTCAGTCCATTTGATGCAGTGTTTGTGCATGTTTGATAGTGATAGCATGCCAGCATGTGTTATTTCTGTTTTTGTGTGTTGGCTACTTTTGTAAGTAGGTTTCATGCTAATTATTTGCCTGTCATCTTTGTCTTTTTTAATTCAGTTTGTTGATGTCATTCAGTTATGACATCACTGAGAACAGGCAGGTTCGTTCTCCTCTTTATCTCTTTATCTCTCTTTATCCTTATTGATCTGCTCCCTCTCTTCCTGTCTCGACACAGAGACATAAATTCTTATCATCCGTACTAAGATGTACGGTGCGATTTGCTTCCTCCACCCATATTTTCAGACCTGTTGGACACTGAACTGAGTGATAAACTCAGCAACCCAGTCTGAGCTGTCACATACACAGAAATTATTTCCTCTTCCTCTCATTCTCTATCAGTCTTCTCGCAGGAGTGTGTGTCTGATTTACTGGCAGCTTTTTGATGATGGAGGAGGGGAAAATATCTTTGTTGGTACTTGAAAATGGCGGCATGCCAATCACCATGTCCTCCAGCTGGCACTTTACCCCTAGTGCCAAGATTACCTCATTACCACACTCTTTGGCACCTCCAAACCGAATCTAACTTTGTTAGAGAGAGAGCAAATAAGAGTATATTCTGTGGCTGGCTGTATCTCCTCATTTAGAGATACAGTCACCTGTTATAAAGCAGACCTGTTGTTCCAGTGAGAAGAAACTTCAGAAGTTTTGCATGCTCATTACTGCCACTTGGATTCTTAATCATAACTGAACATCTGCAGGCGTCACTGTCCAGCAGAGCTTCGTGAGACATGCCAGCAATCAATCACGCCAAAACAGCCCAGCAGTGATGACTTTGAGAATGTCTGGAATGAGAATTACTGTGCTTGGAGTGAACAGTGCAAGTTCAAAACATTAGTAATAGTTTCAGTATAGTTTCGGAGATGTTGGGAGAACATTATAATAGCTTTTATTAATGTAATCAAAAGTCAGGGATATGTACTTAAAGCCCCCTCAATGTTTTGATATAATAATTGTTAATAAAATGTAAAGAATTTTTGGTGTTCATTTTTCCAGATTTTCTTTAGTCTTAAAGTTTAGAGATGGAGATACATGCTGAATCTGCAGGACAATAGCTTTTGTGAGGGAGAAAAATAGTAAAAAAAAAGACAAGGAGGGGTGCTGTGGTTCGCAAGTGCAGCACAAGCGTTAGTCATCATTTTTACGGTACTCTATAAAATATAACTGTCCTATATACTACAGTATATGGTCAAGAGAATGTGGACATCCAATCGTCATGTGCTTCTGAAAGTAGTGTATGTTGGTAATTAGATAGGTAATTAGTTAGACCTGGAGATATACACATGTAGGGTGGCATAAGGTTTTGTTTTTGTGCAAACTATTCCTTTAAGAACTCCCTGTCTTCCATAGATATATTAGGGAATGGCTGTGTAGTATTGCTTAGTTACCATTTGCCCCTGTAAACAGCCAAAGGGTGTTCGTCCTTCAAAAGTCAAGTTCTTCCAGAGCAGACTCAGTAAATAGTTTTATTGACCTTGCTTTATGCACAAGGCTATAGGACAAGCAGGGAACTCTTCCCAAACGGTTGCCACAGAGGTGGGGCTTGGCTCACAGTTACTGTTTCAATTTATCCCAAACGTTTATAGGTCTGGGCTTTGTGTATCCCAGTCATGGTTTTCCACACCAGACTTAGTAGATCATTTCTGTACACAGGGACTGTCAAGCCAGACTATTAATGGGTCCTTAGTTGCCACCAAATTAGAAGCACACCATTTTCAAGAATATAAGCCATTAAAAGTTGCATTAGCATTATAAAAGGGGTCAGGCCAAACCTGTTGTTTAGAAGATGGTGTTGACATACTTTGTACCGCATTGTTTGTATTTACAATGAAGGCACAAAAGTTTAAGAGAGCACACAACCCCTCATTAAATCTCTTCCCCACATAGAAATTTACACAGAAATACACAGTCATGGTTTAAGGTGTCTCACCACTGCCATTTCATTCCATGAGTCACGATACACAATGTCACCATAGAGGATAATAAATAGGAAGAGTGGTGACTCTCTGTTTAATACTTCTTTACCCCCCAGAGGAAACAAATATCATAAATTTAGAACATTTACTGTGTGTGAAGGGTGAACCTAGGAGAGTCAATAAATTTTACAGCACTCTCATGAAACAGGCAGAGTTCTCTGGTACAAATGGACGTTTTATGGCTCAGTAGGGCTATAATTACTGCCCAGTTTCATTAACATTTGATATTTTAAAGCAACATTTTCCCCATGATACTTTAATTAAGCTATGTAATAATCTGTTCCTACTAACTGCTGCAATAAGTACCGCTCTGCTTTCTCCTTGTTCTCATTCAGGAAGCCATCACTGGAACTCTTATAGTCCTTCAGCTGTGTCTTCAGTTCAGATTACCCGGTCCACTGAATCTCACCTCATCGTGTTGGATCATCAGTCAGCACTCTGTGAAATTCACCCAAACAGCTGCATTTAAGACTAAACATGTTAGCATCTCAGAGTTACCAGTGAAACTAGCTTGTTGTAGATTAAGGCTCTTGAAAAGTTGTCCAAGAATGTTTTGTTATTTGGGGATGAATGAGTGGTTTGTAATGAAGGGTTGCCGGTCAGAATGCCATTTCACACTGCAAACGGGGGTAGCGTCGGACGATTAGTGTAATGTAGTGGGTAATTGCAGTAATTGTGTAACTATAATTAGTTTAATTATGCGGTTGAGTTCTCAGCAGTAGAAAGGTTGATGCTGTGCCAGGGAGCTGAAAGAAACAGATATTCGGTTACACATTTTATTGGTACAAGGCCTCTGGGTAACCAGTGAAGTAGTATGTAATTGTTAGTCATAACAGAAGGGCTAGACAGACAATATTTTTCTATGTTGCTATGATAAATAGATCATCTCTTGTGGCAAGGGTCTATTACGTACTGTATCCATACAGCTTTGCTGCCAAACGAATCTGAGTTCATCGCACCTGTTTTTCTCATCCACTCTCCCTCCCTCACTGTTCTCTCTCATTATTTTATTCTCAGCTGATCTCATAGATTGATAGCATTCAGGTCAAGGGCGCTGTAAGGGGACCAGAACCTGTTCCATCTATACAACCAATTTCAATCAGTCACAGACTGGCTATAAACCTTAAGGGAGTGGTGCTGTTTATCACAGTGGATCACAGAAATGAGGACACCTTCAGGATCAGAGCGGTTTCATTAAGCAGAATTAAATTAACCGGATAATGTTTTTGCTAAAGGTGTTCCACAGAGGATTTATTTCTTGTTTGAAGGTGCTATGCAGGAATTCCCAAAAATTCCCTGAATTTTTTGTTACAAACTGAGCTCAGATATGCCAATTCTGCAATCAAGGTTAGTGAAGATTTCAATATGAAACTTTACTCAATAAATTTACCCAAATTCAGATGTTGTTTTAGCCACAATCTACATAAGTAAACAGCTTTGTGGTCTTTAATGTATTTTCACAATCCACTTATTTGTTTCTATTTTTATTTCTCCTAAGCAGTTTTACTTGATGCTTTACTTAAGTTTATGCTTAAATGAAAAACAACAGAGATATCCCTCAAATATTCTTAGCTATGAAAAAACAACCTGAAAGTAAAATTTTAATTTGAGAGTAACTGTAAAATCTTTATAGTGCACCTTTAGTTTTACTTAATTCCATTAAGTCAGTATGTAAAACAATCTATGTTCAAAATCTATGTTCTTGCCTTTCTCTAAATCACTAGGGCAAGCCCGGGGGGTGGTTCAGGGCTCCCTTGCGTAGGCAAAATGTTGTCATCGGCTGGAGGCAACATAAAATCTAATGGAGGCAGCCACTTCCAAAAACTCTATGCAGGAAAAAGCCTGAGTAATTGTATGACCGCCGTTGCTCTTTTGATACGAGATAAGCATGTTATTTTTGCACACATACCTCTCATTGTTTTACGCTTGAAATACAACCACAGGCCACGTTTAACTAGGTGACTCTGCTTTGATAGGACAGTAAAGGTGAATGCTTTGTTAAAGTTGACCTTGCTTTACCTCAGTATTATACGGGAAGGGAAAAAATGAACAAAGATCTGCATAGCATGAAAACATAAGCTGATTGAAGCAGTGATGTGCATATGACTGGAATATTTTAATGTACTGTCTCGTTTCAATAAGCTGAAAGCCTGATGAACTCATGGAGGTAAACACAGCAGAATTTTAATTCACATTATCAAACTAGCAGGATGCTGGATGTTCAAAGCTTATGGGTTTAGGGTTTGGGTTTAGCTGACGCCCTACTTTAACACTGTTTGACAGTTTGTATTATAATATAAAGTGTGACTATGTGACTGAGGTTAGGCTGTACATATTTAAATATCAGTTACTTTTTTCTGTTACCTATATCACTCCCGTTTCTGACTGAAAATCGTGAACTTTAATTAATTCACACATTTTATCAAGCCAACAGCAAACATGGTACTTAAAAAAGCCCCAAATGTTAGCAAATGTTATACTTGTTGTTAAAAAGACCTTATTGCCATATTCATACATTGTGGTGGTTTACTTTTCACCAGAAAACATTGCAATTGCATTGTGATCATTGTTATTTCCAAGATCAAGTGTTTCCTGCTGTCCACCCCAGCAGTCGTCTAATGTTCTAATTCTCACTTGGGAGTCATTATTAGCTGAAAGGTTAGTTGCGTCAAACTGAATGAATGATACGGCTAATTAAAGTTGATGGAGAACAAGAAGAGGAAGGATGAGTGGGCAAAACTACAGCTTCTGTTTCCACGACTGGGATTGTGACCCTGCTAAACAGAGATATGAAGACCCGTCAAATTATTTAGATGAGTTTTTAGGGACAAAGCGTCATATAAGTCTGTTTATCAAGATAGGGCAGATGTCAGATTTAATGAGGCGTAATTAGTGTTACGTCAAATCATGACAGGCTTGTAGTTAGTGGACACTTCTCAAGATTTATTACTTTAAAATTATATTCACTTTAAATTACATTGTGTGAAGCATTTTTGAGCTGAAGTTTTGTCACTTTATTGATTAGGAGAGATAAAATCACCCACAATGCAATACAATCTGTACATTCTGCTATCTTACATTTTGTAACTATGTCAGTATAAGTGAGATTACCTGGCTAATGTCATGTTTTTGGTAGTTTTGTTTCTAAGTTTGTTAGTTTGTAAGGTAGTTGTGGGCAGTTGTGGTGTTTTGTAGACTCCATATCTGTATCTAGAAGCAATCATTGAAAACTTGCAAAGTCGTGTGTAAAAGGAGTAGAATGGAAGTGGATTGTGTTAGTAACCTTACGTGAGTGTTTGTGGTGTACACTTACATGCTGTGAAAACAGACTAATTGGACATGTGCTTGTACAGACTCACAGATAAAGGTTATTCTGAAGTACAGTGTGAGAAAGTGGAATTAATGTAGTCGGAACTTGGTCTACAACTATAATTGTAGACAACTTGTTTCATTTGAGAAGGACAGATGTTTAAAATCATACAAATTGCACAATTTGTGTATTCAGTAAATAACAAAAAGCAAGGCAACTGGTGAGCAATGCTGTTGATCTTTAACTGTAAGCATACATTAATCTGTTCCTTTAAAAGGTCATTGCTCATCAGATTTAGCATTTACATCTTTGTGATCTTCTTAAGCATTTCTCATAATTCTATCTAATTCTTTAAATATCTGTTTGTTATCAGTGGAGTTCATGTACCTAGATTTGGCCTCTTTGACTTTTGTGTGGCTGTTTGTCTAGAGATATAAAACCAGTGGTTGGCCTCTTATCAATTAGCTTATCTTATCAATAATGTTATGTACATTCTGAATTACAATTTAAACTTATTTAAGAAAGCCTAGTTATACATATTATAATACATTTATTGAATTGAAGTATTTGATAAAAGAATGACACATAATAGCAAAAATATATAAGATATATATTATTGATATGGCTACTAAAAAGTGCTCACATAAAGGTAATCCTAACAATCATGTTAAGGGACAACTATTTACTCTTAATCAAAGTTAATTTTTGACTCTAAATCAAACTGTACTTTGATTTAGTATTTTCTGTTTTGGGAATTTATTTTGAAGATCTGGCCACCTACTCTCACTCTGTTAGACATGTCTGGTCTATGTCCTGGGAGCCTTAGGGGTTGTTTGTTTTAACTGAATGACTTTTATTTAGAAGCATGCCCCAGGGAGCGTCTCAAAATGACAGGAACCGTCACACACTGTCCTCATCCTAACAGAGAGAATTAATAATTCACGCTCCCTTTTCCTCGTTTGTTCTCTTTGGCACTCACCCTTCCCCTCTGATACCAATTGACGGACACGCACATCTGTGCCACCCCACTGAGAATACAATGATGCAAAAAGGTCAAAGTTTGACCCCTCTAGTGTTTAGGATGGACATGACACTGTGTATCTGAACGGAGTGTAAGGGGAAATTGAGTTTTTAAAACATTTTCGATTATGGATCAATAGCATTTGGATGCATTAGGCAATAAGGGCTGCATGACCAGCATGAGTTTGTGTTTAGTTTAATCAAAAAGCATATTGTTAATGTTTATTAAATGTGCTGTTGATGAGAACAATTTTATAATCCTGATTATTGTTTTCTCCAGCGAACTGAGCTGTAATTCTGTTAAGAGCCTAATGATGATAAAACATGTTTTTTATAGACAAAAGCTTATTCCCACATGAATGCCGGTCTTCAGTTTTCTACAGGTTTTAAACTAGATTACATCCATTTAATATTGAGATCCTCCAACTTTAATTATCTTTCAGGCGCTGTTTTTAAAGACATGGAAATGCATTTCTGTAGAAGGATATGTTAGATTCTTTTTGAATGTGACGTGTGATCTTCACATCTTTTCATTAGACTCAAATCAATATACCAACAATAATGTTCCACATTATTCAAGGAGCTACAGACAATAAGATTCTCTCATTTCAATGCTTTTTATACAGGAGGCAAGAGTGATTCAGAAAAACTCTGACTATATTACAAAATGACATAAGCCGAGGTCTTTTTTACAGTGTGAATGCTCTCTCTATTAAGTTTTGTATTATACCCAGTGTCCTGCATATCCTGCCTGTTCATAATAGCTTAGCAACGATGTTCCTTTATGTCTGCAGCTGGTATTATGCTTGTTCCTGAAAGGAGGACAGAGGATGGATTTGAGCTGCACTTTGGCTCTAACTACCTGGCCCATTTCCTGTTGACCAACCTGTTGCTGTGGAAGACTGGAAAAACTGTGAAATGTTCACAAATACCTGTTATGTCTTCAACTACTACATGGAGAAACATTAGCTCTGGAAGACTTGCAAGGAAGGTTAGAAGCTGTGTGTGTATGTGCAGATATTAGCAGTTTAACCAATAAATAACCTAATATAATAGAGTTAACTCAGTTATAGGTAATTGAATTACATTTAATTAATTCTGGTTTATATGGTTTATATACAAGGTCTACATCTTTAAAACCACATACTGGTTGTAGACATGTAAGGTTTGTTTGGAGATTTGTAATAAATAGTATTTATATAGCAATGTTTCCTTTACATGTCTGTAATTACATAAAAAGTAAGCAATCGAAACACACAAGTGTGTTTGTACCTACAAAGGTTAAGGTGCATAACAGTTAAAAAGACCTAATGGGTCTAATAATGGGTCAAAAAATTACATAAATATTTAGAAATAGAAATAAATAGGAATATTTATGTAACACAGATCTACCACAGATCTTCCTGTAGAGTTGATGCATGTTTAAAACCTCAAAATATCGCCACTCTTCTAGCCTATTTTTCTCAGCCCGGCTTTTATTGCTTTCAGTCTTGAGAGTCCTCATCTGTTAGTGCAGTCGTGCGCTGCAATGACATGCTACAGCTCAAGGACATCGTTGCTATAACATGCAGCGTGATTCAGAGCAGCATGTGCCTATTGATTAACTGAATGCTGCAAAGCCTTCTGGGACGCAGAACGGGCCGGTTATGAGCGTTACAATAAATACTGACTTACAGCAAATCCAATACTGCAAACAAGGTGCCCGGCTGCAACTGGTGAAGACTTTCACACTGTTCAGTGGGGGGGCGGGGGGGATGGGGGGGGTGTGGGGGTGGTGGATTGGGGGTGGTCTCATGCTGTGGGCTGGCACTGAAAATTCCTAATAATCGTGTCCTTCAAGGTAAGGGAGGAAGGGGTGGGCGCAAAGACATCTGCTGGTATAAATAACGAATAAATGAGTCAGCTGAAAGATTAGACTTGGATTTTTTATTCTAGGGCATTTCAGGTCTTTTTCCTTTTTTATTTGATCTATTTTTGCAAAGACATTTGGCACTTTTGGACGGTGAGGTTTACTGTCTCCTCTAGATGCCCATCAGTTTAGGTGCCCAAGCCTTTACACTCAGTTAGAGCATGCTGTGGCAATACAGTGCCCTTCGTAATGTGAATTATCTTGTTTGGTCCTCTATGCAACAGTTTACAATTTGTACGTTGCTGTCTAACAATGAAAAATTTTAGCACTTCACAGTAATCAATATGCCATAACACTTACTGTCATATACAGACCACACCCTGCTGGCTGTTTTGTTCATAACTTACTTTTTCCAGTCATCAGTCATTCTCCCTTCATTTTCTATCAGATGCAGTCAATCTAACTAGCCCTGTATTTTGTATTGTTTTGTTTATTGTTGAATATAAATACTGTGTAAAAAACAATTTCATATTATCTAAGCTTCACTCCTCTGTTGTTAAAGGTTTGAGTTTTCATTTTCAGTGACTCATGACCTTGGTGTTGTTTAGCAATATGCTCTTCTAGCTGAGCTACAGGAAAGCGTGAGGAAGAAAGACATGAACAGGAAGCAAGAATAGTTCCTCAAGAACTATATGTTATGTTAATGATTATTCTATTCCAAATCCTCAAGATGTAAGACCAGTATTTTTCTGGGTCTAGGATTACTAGCTTAGCACCAATATATCTAGTCAAGCTCTGCTAGCATCTCAATTTTTCTTTTGATCTCTCTCTCTCTCTCTCTCTCTCTCTCTTTCAGGAACTGTTATATTGCCCACGGTCCATATGCCCAAAGTAAACTGGTCCTGCTACTTTTATTCTTCCACCTGCAGAACCAACAGTGGGTCAGAGGAGATCCAGTAACAGTTGCATTGGACCCAGGTTTGGTGGACACCGCCTTATATGCCCCCAGCCAAGGCCAAGATGTCTCTCGCTAAACTGTTCTTTACGGTAATTCAGATCAATCTATCCTCATTTGTCAAGTTTATTGGAGGATTAGAGTTGCTTGGACATATTTGGAGAACCTTATTTTATTTAATTAACATGCCAAACTTTGGAAAGTCAGCCAAATTATGTCTGAGCCATTGAAGGCTATGGTTTATTCATTGATCTGTGTGTGCTTGGCAAAAAAATCTTGAGCATAAAATAACTGGAGCTTCAGTCCTTTATGAGGTCATTTTAAAAATTAATAGTTTATTTTAAATATTATTTATTGTTCTTTTATATTGTTCTTTTGCCTGTTTTTGGTATTAATTTCATAAGAAAGAGGGCGATAAATAATGAAGCACAGTGGTGTGGGAAAGCATAAATGTCACTTAACATTCTCAAAATGCATTGCATGCCTGTTTTTTAGTTATGTAGTTTAATTTATTTGTTTGGTTTCTGCAGCGTTGCACTAGTGAGGCTCTGTGGCCAGTGATCCATTGAAATTCATATGCATTTTTGTAGCTCAAAACAGATTATAAACACTTAAAAATTGCAGTGCTCCAAGACTGAGGTAAATTGTTTTAAATGTTGTATCTCAGATACATTTAATCTGTGTGTAATGCACGCTGGAGGGTGACTGACAGTGGCTGCTATGAAAGGTGCAGTGAGTGACAACACTGTTGATAAATCCACCTGCCCTAATATGTTTCAGTGAGGCATTGTGACAGTGTAGTGTATCCTGGGAGACACTGTTCTCACTCCTTCCTTTCTTCCTCTCTGTCTGTCTCACCCAATCTTTTTGAATTCATCTTGAAATCTAAAGGTTCGGAGCCACTATGTCAAGGTGAACAATAATTGGATTTATCTTGTCTTTCTGTTTCAAAGATGTGTGTTTGTGTGTGTGTGTTGATCAGACATGATTCTTTCATCTTCTTTAAGAACATTTGGTACTTGAATTTCAGTTTCTTGGAAGAAGCGAGACAAAAAATTGAAAAAACATTCAAATCAGAAATTGCTCAAAATTTCATCGTACACATACAAAAACATTGTACATGTTTTTCATTTTACTTGATCCTTCTTGTTATATCAATGTCACTAATCATGAATCATGTGTAATTCTTTAATCACAAGCTTTTTTTCAGTCTAACATGCTGAAATGGCAGCAAACAGCAGCATTTAACTGCGTCACAAGATCTGTCAAAGCAGCTATTTTTTGTGTGCATGATAACTCCGGCACAATAGATTAGGCAGCACATGAAAAATTAACAATGCGCAGTGACCTTCACCTGCAGCTTCATCTCAAGGGGAATTATTTGCGCTACAAAAGATAAAATGTATAATTCAGTTGAATACAAATTTAATTTCTGTGAAACTTACACTCTTGTTGGTGTGGGATGTGTTAATATTGATTTATTTTGATTGTTATCGGTTTGGCAATATCCTTTTGCAGGATTCTTCACGTACGCAGTGCAGAAATTCTGTTTGAAAACCCTGAAATTATGGGACTCTGGAAGGAACAGCTTGTTCGGTGTGTATAAAAA
This sequence comes from Yasuhikotakia modesta, assembly GCA_036877545.1. Classification (NCBI taxonomy): domain Eukaryota; kingdom Metazoa; phylum Chordata; class Actinopteri; order Cypriniformes; family Botiidae; genus Yasuhikotakia; species Yasuhikotakia modesta. The sequence goes on from JBAJNP010001118.1 coordinate 53,595, forward strand.
AAATAACAAATTAGGAATGTCTTGAAGGGAAATGTTGTTATGACAAGACAAGCAAAGAAATTAAAAATAGAGAAGTGCATCGACCATAAAGAATTAAACGTGTCATGACTTCACGAACAGAATTGTAATAGTGACGGTTTATCCTAGAGCTGAAAATAAAGTTGGGGGAGAACATTTTAAGGAGATAATGATGTGTTTAGATTGTGTTTTCTGACAACCGAATGCTTGCTGTGCACAGTTTGAACATGGAATGCGAATGAAATTTCTGAAGTATATTTTTAGGGTCGTCTGTGTTCTGAACAGAGAGAGATGTGACGTTTTTTCCTGCAAATCCAATGTGCCGTGCCTATTAAATACACTCGCCTTCAATAAATTTGTGTGGAATTCTACATTTGCACTCACTGTTTTCTCAACTGCCTTCTTACCCAAACAGAGAAAAGCTTTGTTTAGGTTGCCAGTCACTGAACCATAAACTGTAACATCTTTAAAATTAAACAGTATATAAAGATATACCTCAACCTCTGCTCTATTTCAGGCACGTAGTCTTTGTAGAGCCCTACACCAACAGTGTCAGGAGAGACGCTTTCTCACTCTCTCTCTGCTATATTGATTCAGCTCGGACAGAAAAACCTTGTGGCTCCTGTAGTTCAATCCAAATTCCCTCAGTCGAAAGAGATCTGGAAAGGCAAAAAAAGCATTCAGCCCAAACACCCAGCTTCAAATAAAAGATTCATTTGAAGTACAGAATCTGGCAACGCTGGTAAAGATTGGCTGTCCTGTGTAATAGAAATGTCTGCATATGAGTGTGTGTAGATCAGATTTTTTAATGTGGAAATCATTGGAATGATACTTTGTATAATTACTATGGCGTTTGACCTGCTGGTGTCTGTAAACATGGTACGAATTACATTTTGGCCTAATTGAGCTGGTTTGAGGTAGAGTAAGGGGCCGTTCACACATAATACACATAAAACATGCTGTATGAGGACAATTTTGTTGTTTTTTTCATATTTTTAAGATGTCATGGCTACTGAATTCATGTCTCAAAAACTGCTTTATGTTCCATTCTCTTACACTTACACTTTTTAAACATATCTTGTGTGAACTCTGAACTTTGTACTGTGTTCTGGGATGGCTGTAAGTTTAAAAACATTGTTTAGGTCAGTGTTTCTCCAAAAAGGGGCCCGGGGCATCAAGATTAAAATTATTTAAAATAACAAAACAAACAGAAAAATTGTGTGTGCTTTGGCATAAATTGTGTGTGCATGGGGTTATAAGGTAAATGATCATCATGCTAGGTGAAAAGATTAAACATTTGTTTAGAAACATTGCTTTTTAATGGTTTTATTGCAATGTTTAAAAAACAACTCCAATACATATAAAACTGTTTGCAGCTGTAGACAAGTTAGAGACTGTTTAACATAGCAACTTATGCATGTTTAAGTGGCAATTACCAGAGCTAGCAGCTAAGGATACAAGTCAAGTACTTGGGTTAGACTTCAAGTGCCAAAGAGAATACTACAGCACATATACAAAAATAACACAACTACAAACACAAGGGCGTGTTGCAATGCTTGTCACGTACTGGAAGGAGTGAATTCAGTTAGTCTAGCGGATATGAAAAATGCCTTTTTAATAGCCTAAAATAGTTGTTTTATTCCAGACAATATTTGATATAAGAGCATTCAATCCATCATGTCTGATTAAAAATTGTGTCATTCGCAGACGCCTACAGAAGAAACTTCCACGGCCATTTCTACAGCAGCCGTGCTGGAGGGCATCGGTAGACTGTATCTGTACAACGGTCGTAAGACAGAGTCTTCAGCGATCTTTTACGGCGAACAGCTGCAGGCCAGGCTGTGGAAAGAGAGCTGCGCTTTAATGGGCCTACGGGAAACCTGAGGGAACCTCACACTAAACTCCATCGCCAAGCTCTTGGTTGAAATATATCTATGATCCTGGCCATGAGGATCGTTCAGTGAGACCTTGGCTTCATCAAACAGTTCATACAGGAAGTAAACTGAGGAACATCTTGCCTTAAGTTTCTAAGTTGGTTACCCCAAATTGCCAAATAGTCATTCTTTAAACTATCCCCTTGTTTATAAATCTCCTCATTATTATTATGGTGTTCATTTGTGTGATAAGCTTTGGTAGATTGTCCCTCAAACTCTCAGAAGGTCTTCAGCATCAAGTGACTTGAATTGTACATCACTATATCCCTCACACATTCTAATGTTAACCATTGTAGTAACACTAACTAGAACTCTCTCAAAAGTCTTTTTCTGAACTAAGCAATCTTGACTAATAATCTACCATCGTGTATTATATCGGGTGCTTCATGAATCAGGGCTGTTGCAATAGCAGTCAAACTGATTCTCCTTTGGATTTTGTCCACACGGACTAAAGACAATCGGAGGATAAAAGGATTATTTGTGAAATCTCAAGCTCTCAAAATTGGACAAATATCAGCCAGCCTTTGTTGATTCTCTCAGTTACCACCCTGAGATTTTGCATCCGTCTTTGTTAGTATAGTTGTATATCTTGTGTGGGTCCTACATGAGGCTATTTTGCTCATCAGTCAGTGTTGTTCCTTCCTCTGTCTCCTGCATCTAATGGTGTACACACAAACCGACAAAGGAATAAGCGGAACAAACATTTGTCTGGCTAAGCCCCTCATTTTTCATTCCCTCACTGTGCGTTTTGAAACACTGTGTTTAGAATTTTCCACAAAAGAGATGAATTTACTTCATGCCTGATGCCTCGTGGCTGCCACCCCCACCTTTTTCATCCAACTGTTCTGTTTTTCCGATTTAGAGATTCTAATGCCATACCAGTGTGTAATAATGTATTTTGTGGTGTTTTTTTTTATTTTAATCTTGCTTCTGAACAGACCTAGGTCAAATAAAACATTTCAAATATGTGCAGAGATTTTATAAATTAAAACTCTTTCTTTTCTTTGAGGCTTGAAGGTTAACGTTTAAGATTTCAAATGTATTCCAGCTGTCCTGTTTTTTTATTATTTATTCAAGGTCTGTGTGCAATAGAATACTACTGAATAACTCTTGAAAATGTTAACGTTTTCTTCAAAGAAGAAAACTTTGCTGTTTGCCCGTTGTTGCTTCCTAAATATTAATATATACAAGTACTGTGAAATTATTTTTAGAGTTTTTTTCCACCTATTTGTGTCTGTGTCAAGGTGTTGTCCTGAGTTTGGCTGCTTTGGATAAAATGGTTGTTTGACTTGTTAAATTTACATTTAAATGTGCTGGTGTCAAAATGTGCTGTTATGTGTGTTATGTGGCATCAGTCATGTGTTTTTTTTTTGAATGTGTTAAACATTTAAATATGTCTCTTAGCTAAATCTATGAGTTCCTATGTTGTTATAAGATAAGATAATATGAATTCTTTGGTTGAGAAAAAAAACATATTCGCCTGTTTTTATTGCTGTTGAAATATTGCTCTTATCTTTGCTCATGGTACTGTAATTATGCACTAATCAGTCAAAGTGCTGCTGTATTATAATGTATTTAGCATTATAGGAAGTGTAATTAACTTCCATGCACAGATTATAATGATCCAATAGATAAATGATATGGTTGTGAATCTGAGAAATAAATTAATAACAGTGTTTGGAGTCACCAAATGCTTCATGAATCAAGAATTGGTCTCAGAACAAAATGTGCAAAGAGGACTGGGTGATTCTTCAGCCACATGCACTGTGAAGGAGTCGAATGTTTTTGTCATTAGTTTGTGAGAGATGGTGACATAGAAAAGAGTGGGTATTACTTTGCCAGCTATTATGGAAAAAGAGATTGAGTTTCTCTTTCAAAGCACTAAATAAAATGCAGATATTTCTGTTTTTATAACTGTTTTTCTCTGTTTGTAATGTTCTTCAAATGGGGTACAAATGCAAATTTGGGACGTGTACAGAAATTGTGCAGGGCTGGTAAATATTTTTGAAGAACACAGCAGACGTCGTACAAGCCACGTGTTCTACTAAAGTTGAATAGAAAGAAAATTGTGTTTTTTTTTATTAAAGATGGCTTCAGACAGTCTTACTAATACTTTCTTACATCTTCAGTCATTGAGTTACAAAATTATATGGTAGTATTTTTCTTTCTCATAGGTGTATTTTTTAAATCTTGTAATCTTTATTTAATCTATTTAAGATTGTGCCTGTGCCTAAGATTGTGCCTGCCCAACTTTATGTCCCACGAGGGAAATTGATTATTAAACATACTAAATGATGCTTTTTCTAAAAAGGTTTCTGAGGGTTAGGGGACAGAATATGCAATTTGTACAGTATAAAAGTCATTATGTCTATGAAAAGTGCCCACAAAAAAAAGTAACCTAATGTGTGTGTGTGTGTGTGTGTGTATGCGCTTGTATGTTGTGACCTGAAATCCACCGCTGGAGTGGATGACTTATTTAGGGTTTTTTCTCTCACCAATGCCCAAGGCTGTGTGTGAGACATACACAACTCAAGCACATTCAGCACACACACTCAAATGCATGCAGAGATATGCAAGACTTTGCAAGGCTCACTCATGTGTTTAAATACTGACACATTTGATTGGTTTTTAAGTGATACTCTCCTGAACTTAAGGACTTCCTGTAATAATATGTGTCTTTTGAAGTGACTTCAAGCATGAATGCCTGTGATACCTTATATAGGTTTATAAAGGGCCCGCTCGGTTTTTTCATGTTGTATATTTTTCATATACACTGTACAAATTACTTACCAATCTAGCATTTGCCTTTGACAGGTTCAAACTGAATTTGCAGCCACAGATCTGTAAAGCTGTACTTTGTAAAGCTCCACAGATTTTGTCAGAATTCAAACAAATGCTCTTATGTCCTAATGTGATTCAAATATTTTGGCTGATTTAATTACGCTTTCAGCTACCAATGAAGTGTGGTACTCTCAGCTCCATTTAGCCAATTTAAAGCCCATTTTTCTCTAAAAATCACCACAGAAAATTCAAATCAGTGCATTGCCTCTTAGCATTTTATTACTGACGAGTTTAGTATTCTGTTAAACAACATTCAGGGTTTTGTTATCAATTTTATCTGCTTTTATATGTAAATTTAAAGATAGAGGACTAGATTATTATGTAATATTGCTTTAAAACCAATAAAGGACATCAGAGAGCCGCAGGGATGACATTTTTGACACCCAAAACCAAGAAATTAGCGTTTCTCTGTGTTTTTTAATGAGTTTTTAATTAAACTTTTAAGGTCTGTGGTTAACACTAGCTCAACATATTTTCACATCTATGACATTAAACACAGCAGTAATACACCACTCATGACTTTATAAAGCTTTACATGTTTTGAAAAGGGTGGTTGCTATCAAGTTGCTAAATCGGGTTAAAGATGTTGTTAAGGGCTTTAAATGTCATCACACTTAAAAATCTGTAAGACAATGCAATGTAGTCACAATTCTTAATATGAATTCTTAATGTAAATGATTCCATCCATTCATCCAGAGTAACTCTTATTAAGGAACTTGTTTTTTTATTATTTTTTAAAAAACTGGCAGAAGTTCAGTTAAAAAATACATTGAGGTCAAGCGGCTGTGGTATAAGGTTAGTAGCCATTGGTTTTGTATTTATGGCAATTGTATTTAAACCTTAAAATTTGAAATAGGAGCGTTAAGTTAAGGTATCTTGATGCACAAAACATGTAAGTATCAAACTTTTGTTGATCGCAGAGCCTTTTTGTGATAATCCAAAACCCTACTTTTAATTCCTGTTTGATTTATTGTCAAGGCAGTCTAAGTGAAGCTAACTTCTGGTTTAGCCTACAAAATAACGTCATCCCTGCAGCTCTATTTGAGTAATAAAATAAAAATATTTCTATTATTAAGTAATATAAATAATTATTTCAAATTATCAATTATTTCTATTGACTCGGATTGCATCATGGTGTCATCAGTGTGTCCTTCATGGATCGTATAGGATTTGGAATTACTTCTATCATTCTATAGAGGTCACCAGCAGAATCATCAGTATGCTTTAACTTTATCAGTAACCTATCAGACTTCTGCTATCAGACTTCCTCAGGATTAATTATCCTTCTCTATTCCATTATCAGTGGGTGATTGAGAAAACTATGCACAGAAAGCTCTTTCTCTATCCACACATCTCCGATTGGTGTCCAAGGACCGTGTCCATTAGTGTGTGAAGGTGCCTGTGTCTATGCATCTATGTGCTAGACTAGTAGTTTGTTGCTCTGGGAAGAATGGCTATCTCTAATGGATCACTGTCACAGGCTTGCCAAGGCTTGTCACCGTTTGCCCATCACTCTTTAGCCTTTGTGGTATTCCGGTTGGTTCCCGACTGGTTATAAAATCCGGCTCTTAGACTGTTCTGATACTTATCTGTCCCTTATTAGTGCACTTGAATGTTTTGTTGCCTGATAAAGGACTAGTATGTCAGTAGCCGCTGCTGAATGTAAGCAGTTAGTGGGCTGTCACCTTTTCCTGATGTAATGAATTGACTGCCTACAGATAAAAGGAAATTTACAGAATGTATGATACAGTAATAATGTGCATTGAGTAACCCATTTAAAGCAACACATTTGTTTAGTAAATCTCCCAATTAGGTGTATTTAAACAAAATAATGGGTATTGTATTTTGTAACAATTGTTTTTAAAAACGTTGAAATAGGTAAAATACAATATAAATAACTGTATATTTTAAAATATTACATATATCAAGTTTTCAAATATAAACAGGGGTTTTTTTTTTATACATTATAAATGGTACAAGACATCTGTGGTACAAGGCATCAGACAAAGACATCTGTGAACATTATTGCATCAAGCTGATTCACCAAAAATAACTAAAAATACCTTCCTAACTACCATATATTTACTACAGAAAATTAAATTAGGAATTCTTTTAAAACATTTTGACGCTATAATGCTGTTAACATTCACAGCTCAATAGCTAAAACATTAGGTAACATTAAGGAAGTAAAAATCTGACCTGTTAGGCTAGATTGGGCTGTAACAGGCTCTCTGAATAGCTCTTTGTAATTATGTGTACTCCAGAAAGCTGTTCTCATACAAACCACTGAATGTTGTGTGGTACTCAAACAAATCCTCTGCCAGCCCTCCACTGCTTATCCCTCAGTGCTGAGTGATATACCAACTGATGCTGCTGCCAAAAATGGCCTTTTCTCCTCATCTAAGATCTGCTTTCCCACCTGTCTGATTAGTATTTATGTAAGGGTGACTGGCCCTACACTCACATAACAGAGCAATTCTGTGAGCTCTTAGCTCTTCGCTAATAGCTCCTGTGCTCGCTTAGCAGGCTCTGTGGAAAGTCCTTATCTCCAAAAACCAGCAGGCCTGCTGAAACCTCAGTAATGCTGTCTCGATAAGCCTCAACATTCATTCTCTTCCTCTCTCCCTTGCCCGTCCCAACCAAAGCATGCTATTATCCATATTTAATAAGTCCAGTTCTGATCTCACAAGTAGAAAGTGCCCTAACCAATTATTCACACCTTTAAACTTCTCTCATTTTATAAAACAACTATTTATATACTGACCTTTTGACCTTGTGACACTGGTTTATGTTCAAACATTTCAATGCTAAAAGCCAAACACTTGTTGCCACCAATTAATTGTGCAAAATAAGTTTGTAACTGTACCTTTTTTATTAATAGCTTTTGTCTGTATGCTAACAGTTGCTACATATTAGCTCTGTATCTTGCCTCTGGTTCAACATATTGAAACGTGCTTCATCACCAGACATTAGAAGGTTCTAGTTATATCTGATAAATGATTGGCTACTACAAACCCTAACTTACTAGGTTTTAGTAGAGAGTGTTCAAAGCTAGTAACAAATTGGATGAGGAAGAACGTATCCATTAAAAACATAATTTGGCAAGGCTGAGAAATCTTGGGTCAGTTTAGGTTCTAGGGATAATAGATTAAAGTTAAATTAATTGTGTTGCAACCATGAAATTACAGTTGGACAATGTGATAAACAGAATTATTGCTGTTTTAGAGGTCCAATTTAACCTTTCTAAGATTTAATGAAATGTAGTACATTTCATACAACAAATAGTTTAGATTTCAATCAATTGTTTAGCTTGTCCATTCTCAGTACCTGCAGTGAGTTAAAAAAAGTTTTTAAAAAAATCTGTAACAAAACGTCTGTACTTTCTGTAACTGAAGTACTTAGCTTTTAAAAAAGTAACAAAAAACACTATATAGAGGTAATACAACTATTTGTGCATCTGCATAAACGCTCAGTCATTTTTCAAGCCACCTAACCAGGCAGTTAATTTTAACAAATGACTTGGTGTGGTTGTTTACCCTTTGTGTGAGCATTCAGGTTAACAATACTGCAGTGATAAGCAGTTTTCAAAATGCAAATCATAGAAGACAAGGCAGATTCAGTTTAACTGTCTCATCCCCCTCAGGGCTTTCTGTTTGCAAGAGGGGGAGAATGAGGGGCTGTGTATGTGTGTGTGTGTGTGAGAGAGAGAGGAAAAGACAGATGTGCTTTGAATCTCTATTAGTATACTTGCCTCAGGGATGTTTTACCCAAGGTCGGAGGTCAAATACATATCTTTTCCTTAAAACAAAAATAATGGCTTATTTTGGCTTAGAATCTAAAATCCATTCTATTTATCATCTGAAAGAATAATTTCTCCAAACTCTACAGTGAAAACACTGTATTTTTATGTTGCAAATCTAAACTGAAATTCCAAATTTAAAACCATTTTCCTGTGTAAAAAATACGCTATTAATCACAACAAATACAAAGAATTTTTAACAATTGAATAATAGAATTGTTCACATGTCTGTCATTACCTCAGGATGTATATATAATGTGGATTTCTACAATTTTCATTTGGTGCGATTTGCTATAAACTGCATTCTGCATCCTTTAAACTATAACAGCACTTAATTTGATGTTACCCACAAATTATTTGTTACCCACAAGTTGATGTTTACTAACTAAAACTGTATTTTTAATTGTTTTCAACTAAAAGGTTTTTGATGCCAACTGGTAGAGCATTGCGTTAACACTGCAAAGGTTGTGAGCTCGATCCCAGGGGAAGGCAAGTCTTGATAAAAAAAATTCACTGTAAGTCGCTTTGGATAAAAGTGTCTGCCAAATGGATAACATTGATGTCTTAAAGATTTGAGGTTTGCATAAAACCTGCATAAGTTAGCAGATTAAATTGTTTATAGTGTTTTATCCATTAAGGAAAAGTGCGAAACACTTGTGGGACACCAGTGCAAAAGTTTCAGACAAGGTTTGTCTGCCTGCCAGTGGTGTCATAAAAAATGTATGAAGAAACATTAACATGGTTACACCTCTATTAAATTAGCTGATAGAATTTGTCACTGCTCATAAATTCCTAATAAGCATTTCAAACTGATGCCACAACAAAAAATCTATTAAAATGCAATCTGATGTGAACAATATTTCCATTGACCATTTTGTTTGTCATTTCTCAATTTAGAATAAATGTATCGATTGTACAGGACAGCATCATGGTTTTAAACATCAGGAATATGATTATATGTTTGCTAGCCTTTGTTTTGCATCATTTTATGCAGTCTTTGTCATTAACCAGGTTGGTGCTTAGTAACATGTATCTTTATATTCTAGAGTTTTCTATTCATTCTCCAACATGTGACCTTGTCTATGGTTTATATAAGGATAAAAGCCAAATAGTTCACACATTCTTTATCATATAAGTCCCATAATTTAAACAATTCTATAATCGTTTATATAGATTTCGCACTAATATTTACATGCACATGTATTACTGAGAAATGAAAACAGGTTTATGAGTAACATATTGTGTCTGAAAGACAGATATAAGTGGGGGGTGCACAAACGAACGATGGAATGATTTCCAGCCTCAGGGTATTGGTAGATCAAAACCTCCAGTCATGCAAGATGTGACACAATATTGAGCAATACATGTGCTTGCTAGATAGCTGATAACAAATATGAATCAATTATTTGTTCATTAACTAGTTCATTAATTAATTAAGTCAATCATATGTTGCTTAAATTGTATGCTAATTTAATTACAAGTTTTTGGTCACAAAGTGCCCCTGAGACTAATGATGTATGAAGATTTTCCACAGACAAAAACAGGCTTAAATATTAAAACAAACATATTTAGAAACGTACTCTGGCTATTTGTATAAGATATCAGTGACCTTACTATTATTATTATTTTCTTTATTTTTCCAATGATGCTGTTACCTAGTTAGTTTTTAATTTAACAGTTACAATTTCATAGTTTTCATGAAATCTGGCTCCATATCGGTTATAAAGAATCTTTACCTCAGACACATGACATACTGACTAATTCAGCCTTGTGTTGACTTTACATTAATCATTACACTAATGAACAAATCCCTACAAACCACCACTTAGACATGAATGGCAGCTAACAGAAGGATCTTGGAATGTAATCAATATGGCCGCTTTTGTGGTGATACTGCCTTCAGTTCCATCCCTGTGGAGATTTATCAGGGTCGTGGCAGCATTTGCTCAGGTTGAGAGAGCTTGGGTTGTGTTAACCAGGAATTAAATAAGAAAGGTTATGTAGCTTCACAAATAAGTCCCTCAACCAGTATATAGGTCGTATGAACTTCGCTAAGGCAATTTTTTCAAGTCTAAAATTCTAAGTACATTTTTATTGAGCAATTATAAATCCATTAACATAACACAGTGTAGTCAGATTTAATATTTATTATAATAAAAATATATAAATGTACTAAAACCACATTTTGGCTGCATGGGATGGTCAATATTATTTAGATTTAACATATTTATAGTTTTAAAACAGGCAGTTTAAAGTTTTTCCCATTAGAAAATTTATCTTTTTCCAGTAAACAAACCAATTTTGTTTGTTGAATGGTTTATTAACCTACAATACCTGTGAGTCAGAACAGCTCACATACAAACAGAACACATGCCAAAATTGATCCAAATGGGATGAAGGGGGATTATGGTTTTACAAGGGGGGCGTTTTTTTCAGGAAAGGCAATCCATTCGCATCCCCCCTCAGATTGAACTAGGCATACAATAACAACAAAGAGAATAACAATGTAATAATAGTCACCATCAACACTCAGTTTAATGCTACAAACTTTTATGCGTGTCCTGCGAAATGTCATTTTGTCTTGTTGTTTTGTCTTATTTGTAAACAGGAAGTAAAAGATCTGGCAACTAAATCACATGGGTGCTGAGAATGCTGGAACTTAAAATTATAACTGGTCACCCACGTTAGGAAATAACATTGGGAAAAGATGCTGATAGAAAAGCAAAAGTTTCAGAGTGCAGCTTTACGGCAAGGTTATGAATAAACTAGAGAGGTTTTAGAAGCAATAACATAACAGTACGGGTCCAAACACTTTTGGTGTAGGACAGGACTACAACCCTTAACAATCTTTTTTAATCAACAGTAGGTTTTAAGAGCCTTTGGGTCCACACATCTCGCTCAGTGATAAATGACCTTATTTAATGTGCAATGTAGCTCTGTTGCAAAATAATTTTCTAAATTGATGGATGACTGAAATGTTGGCGCTAATTTGGATGTGTTACGATAACTCCTGCAGAATAAATCCAGTCCTGAGGACACAAGAGGCCAGCAGCCTTTCACTAGGTGAGTTATTTATGTGTGTGTGTGTGCTTGTGTCTGAGCATACACAAAAGTATTCAGCAGACAGAACAGAAGGAGGCTGGGTTTCTCCCGATAATCACCGGCTTTGATTTGCATTTCAAATGGAGTTTGTGGTGCAGGATGAAGGAAATGGAATGCAGGGCAGTAACTCTCCATAGAAAAACACGGGTAAAACAGAGTCTGTGCGGCTAAATATGTGGCTTTGTTGAGGCTGTGAATGATCTCAAGGTTAAACATGTATTTGGGGACAGTGTGGCAGAAAATAAACAGCTAAGATGATTAGAGTCAACAGATCAACAAATCTGAATTTGCAAGTAACGTCTTGCATATTGCAGGCACACACACACACACACACACACACACACACACACACATTTACACCCAATAAGATATTTACACCCATCCATATATTCTTTATCATGGCATGATGAATTATTACCATAGGGATTCAAACACAGTAGCAAATTAGTAGTGAATTATAAATTCTTACAGGTGATAAGAGGTTATAAAAATGGAAATGCAATGTTACAATATTTCTTTGCACTGTTTGGTGGCTCTAAATTTAGCTCATCAAATATTCAATGTGTAGAGAAACAAAATAGCTACAAAATAGCTTATCACATACAATCAGGGGCCAGGTTACCAATTTTGTGACCCCTTACTGTATATTGCACTGGGCCCCTTATCAGTACATTTACGCCTAAACATTTGGTAGGTACTTTTATCCATAGTGACTATCCATAAGGTTTTCATTTATATCAATATTTGCATTCCCTGGGATCGAACCCACAACCTTTGCACTGCTAACACAATGCTCTACCAATTAAGCTACAGGAATGCTACTGCTTTGGTCCTGCTTAGTATAGTATGGGTCTCTTCTGTATCTTTCACCTCTACAGCTTCGACTGCTCACAATTATCCCCCACATAAATCAGCCTATAAAACACAATGACCATAATCTGACCAAGAGCGTAGCGAATAGCACATTACAATGACCAAATCTGTCCTAATATCTATCAGTGTCTATCAAGGCCCTTCTGCATACTTTGATTTAGGTGGCAATTTTGGCCCATTTGACGTACTCAGTCTGTGGATATTTGAGAGTAATGTGTGCTATCTGTTCTCTTTCCCATCCTGTAAGCTTCCACCTGTAATGACGGAGCTGTGAAGGTCAACAGCGCAGTACAGCAGCTATTAATCACATGACACAGCGCAGATAACCTCCAATACATAAGCACACACACACATAGAGTCATACTGTAATCAGAAGCGCTGCTCTCTGACCTCTGAATCTAGCGTCACGCTAATAATTAAAAACAATGTGTTTCGCAGTGTATAATTACAATGTGGGTAGTTTGGGGAGCAGAGAGAAGACAGGAAGAGGAAGGGCATAAGCTCACAGGCTGACAAGGGGCAACTTGGTGCGTATACTGTGAAACCTTAAGGGAAAAGTTCACACAAAAATTTAAATTCCATTTCCATACTGCTTTTTTCCATAAAAGGTCAGTTCACGTTTGTCAAGCTTCAAAAAAAATCTATTCTATGAAAAAAATTACAAAACTATTTTTCAGGTCTTCTAAGGTTATATGATATCCTTGTGTGAGGAGCAGACCAAAATAAGATATTTCCCTAAATGGAAAAGGGAAATTATTTTGAAATTATTTGGAATTTAATTATTTTGTGCTCCCCTAAACAGGGTTAGAGCAACATTAGCGTTAGCTTTAGAGCAAAAAAAAACAATTCCATTGCATTTGTAAAAAACAAATTCATAATTTTTGGGTGAACTTTAACCACCAAATATAAATTAGGATAACAGTTGGATTAAAGTGGCTAATTACTTGGTTTGCTTCAGTTCACACATCTTTGATCAGACTTGCGTTCACACATGAATGCAATTTGCATTGATTAAAGAGTCAAGATGACTCCTGATGCCTCAAATTCCATGCAAGCGCTGATACGTTTCCTCTGTGGATTTGAGAGAAAAACGCACGCCAGAGGCGTCAATAACCAATCTGAAGTTGCAGAAATTGCATTGTTGGTAGAAATTGCCTTACATTTTCTGCTCTTATAAGGTCAACCGAATAAAAAGCAATAACGTTCAAGCAAAATAATCAGTGCTCAAGCTATTATTCCCTTCTCTGATGACAGAGTCCACGGTGGGAAAGAGCAGAGAGCAAATGAAAGTGACGATCAACATCTGCGTTATTTCAGGAGAATGAAGATCACTATTACCTTACCAAAATGGGAATCACCAAAGATAGCATCACAGCTGCAGACTGAGTGGTGGTTGAGCGAGTGCTGAACAAGTGGTGGTTGCATTCTATGGCCCTGCCTTAAAAGAAACACATTTTGACAAGTGGAAATAGGCTGATATCTTTGGTTCCATCTATGATTGCTTTGTAGTGTCGCTTTTGGTTTTCAGTGTGATTTTGTATGAATATATTGTGCATGTAGTGCAAGTTCTTTACTGTACATTTATCATATTTGATAAAACAATAAGGGATAAGATGCCATGGATTAGTGAATTTAAAACAGCTACTTAATAATAGCCACAAAACCATAAAGATATGTTCCTGTAGCTCAGTTGGTAGAGCATTGTGTTAGCAGCACAAAGGTTGTGGGTTCGAACCCAGGGAATGCAAGCACAAATAGCAATGTATCCCCTGAGTTCACTGTATGTCATTTTGGATAAAAGCTTTGTAGATATTGATTTAAACAGTGTTATTTTGGCATCAGTGTAGTTCTTTAAAAACAGCAGCACACACACGCAGCGGCGCAGTAATTCTAATGCAATGAGGTTGCAGGTGTGTGTTTATAGAATAATTCAATGGCTTTGAACGCAGCTCAAGCAACCAGAATCAAGGACCAGAACTATCCGTTTCATAAATATGCATGTAACATTTGGTTTCTTTAAGTATAAATGTGTTTACAACCGAAATCTAATACAGAATCTATTATCCATGACTCACATGGCTTACTTCTTTGTGACAGTGATGTATCAGGATGCGGTAGCGCTAAATTAGGTGTGCAATGAATAGCAATGGCTAAGCCTCCGTTGTCTTGTGCCATTGCTCTCTGCACAAAGATAATCCACAGAAATCGGCCATTACAAAGGATTGTATGGCTTCTTATTGTGAGAAAATGGAATGTGCCTGGACGCATATTTGAAGGCTGGACTTTGTACAGTGAAAATGGGATTTGTCAGAGTTGAGGGAATTGATATATTCATCATCGCCCGCTGACTGTCACAGTCTCGTTGGGGTGTTGAAACACATATTAGGGTGTAACAGGGCGAGCCAGCTTTATCCGCATGTGAGCTGTGGAGTGGTTCGGAATTATCTGTATAATAAGGTCTTGGTTTTCCCTGCTGCCAAAATGGTAATCCAGATTTTGGTTCATTTTTTTTGTTTTGTGCTCTAACAAGCTCTGTTGCTATTTTTGGACATCTTGTTTTCTGCCCTGTGTGTGAATGACTTGCATTGTCTTGCATGTCATCAAGGAAGCTTGTGGTGGTTCCATGTAGGACCACATGTATCTTCTAAAGGAACCTTACTGTTTAGG